>WIQG01000575.1:0-62060 GCA_014925785.1 Mycena galopus ATCC 62051 | reverse complement strand
ACAGGCCCGCAAATCCTCATCTGTGCACCTTCGAACGCCGCGATTGACGAGATAGCCCACCGAATCCGGGACTCAGAATCGTTCAAGGGGAAGAACATTGTCAGGCTTGGGGCCGGCAAATCTATGAATGCGAACATTGTCGATATCTCGCTCGACCACTTAGTGGATAGTAAGCTGGATTTAGGCAAAGAGTCTGGAGCGGCTGCGGAATTAGCTGGGCTCAGAGCAGATCTCGAGGCGGTGAAAAACCAGAGAAAAGTCAAACTCCTGGAACTCGACACGATCAGCGACAATTCGGCACGAGTCACGGTACTCCAAGATGAGATCGCTCGTCTCAATTCGAGACGTACAAGCCTTGCCAAAAGATACGACGAGGTAAAGGACAATCGAGTTAAAGAGTCCCGAGGACTGGAGATGAGGTAGGCCGACTAGCATCATCAGTTTTTCGCTGACTCTGTTACAAGTCGGAGAGCATTTCGTCTCCAGGTCCTCCAGGGCGCCCACGTCATTTGCGCGACGCTGAGTGGATCAGGTTCTGACATTCTGCAAGATCTCGAAATCGAAATGGTCATCATCGACGAGGCCTCTCAAGCGATAGAACTCAGCGCCCTTATTCCGCTTAAGTACCAGCCCAAACACACCATCTTGGTTGGGGATCCCCAGCAATTACCGCCAACGGTTCTCTCTCCAGAGGTAAGTGTCGCTTCTGTATCCCAAAAGCATTCTTGAACTCCTGTGTCAGGCGTGTCGATTCCGATACAACGAGTCGCTGTTTGTTCGCCTACAAAAAACTAGCCCCAACTCAATGCACCTTCTTAGCATCCAGTATCGGATGCATCCGACGATTTCCCAACTTCCCAGCGCTCTTTTCTATCAAGCTAGGCTCAAAGACGGCCCTGGCATGGAAAAGAAAACAGCGAAGCCTTGCACCATGATTCAAAGTTCGGAGTGTATCGATTCCTTGACATCAAGTCGGTTGAGGAGAAGAGTGGCCGTTCGGTTAAAAACATGCCTGAATGCAGGATTGCAGTTGCCTTGTTCGCGCGACTAAAAAAGGCGTTTCCGAGCGTCGATTTTGACGGACAAGTCGGCGGTATGTTTTCGCAATTCTACTATCTCCGGTGTCTTATCCCGCCTTTCGGCATAGTTATATCGATGTATCGCGCTCAAATAGTCGAGTTGCGCCGGCAATTTGTCCAAGCTTTCGGTTCAGATGTTTTGCAAACGGTTGATTTCAATACCGTGGACGGTTTTCAAGGCCAAGAAAAGGCAATCATCATTCTATCTTGTGTGCGTTCTGGGCCAGGTTTGGAGTCCGTTGGATTTCTGTCAGACGTGCGGCGAATGAACGTTGCTCTCACGCGAGCCAAGAGCTCCCTCTTTATCCTTGGGAACGCTCCAACGCTTTCTCGAAGCGATGAGACTTGGAGTAAGATCGTCTCCGATGCACGATCACGTCAATCGCTGGTCGACGTCGATGCTGGGTACTTTTCTGCGCCCAGTACCATCATGCGACAACCGTCTTCTCCGAAGGTGAAGGTGCCGGTGCTGGCTCCGGTCGCCGCACCATTGCCATCGAATCTAGCAACACCTCGAGAGATGAAGGCCGCCGTTGACCAAAGGACGTCCATCGCGTCCGTCGCGTCCCTGGTCCCACCACCGCCATCACCGCCACCATCGACGTATCCTCCATCCCCGCCGCCAGATCCACCCCCACCCCTTCCACCTGTTCCAGGAAGCTCAAATCTCAAGAGAAAGGGAGAATCTGCAGAGGACCCGACTTTGAACAAAATTAGAAAGCCAAACGTTAAGCCTCGGCCGCCCCGTCCAAAAGACGCGGCCGCAAGCCTCTTCATACCGAAGAAAAAGGTGACCAGTTTCTCTTTGTTAGAGACCACGGACTAACGAAACTATAGCGGTGATGGGTCAGAAACTAAACGCAACACTGTACATATTATGCTAATCATATACATAGAGGAATTCATTATAATTTTAATGCTTGATCGCATTCTCAGCTTTCACTGCCGGTAATTCCCAACCCTCGCTACCAAATCGAGGGACGACCATAAGATCTCCATTCACGTTTTTGTTGGGTTTTGAGAACGTGCAGAGTGAGCCGTTAGCAAGGGACGACAACCATGCAGGATTGATCACTGTGACCCCCTTGAGCCAAACCCGAGTCGTGCGAATGACCTCGCTGAAAACGACATATTCTGGGGGTGCAGTATTGGCGAGAACCGACGACGGGTGTATAAAGACGTCTTCCGATATTCCCATTGCCTTGTACGGAACTCCCTTCGACGTCGCGTATTTCACGCCCGCCGAGGATGTTTGGTCTATGCGGTCTTTGCGTACAGCAACCTGATCGATGAAGCCAGCAGCCAACAGTTGTCGGAGGACTTTGAGCTATCAAGGGTTAGGGGATAGCTACAACCATTCTACATCGATCCCTTACCTGCAGGTCATTTGGGGGCATAATCTTGGGGATGAAACCAGCATCTGCGCTGGGGAAATTCGCGTGGACAATGTTGCTTATCTGGGCGCGCAACTTATGTATTTCTTCCATTGCCTGGAGATATCGTGTTTAGAACGAATTATGGTGTGATTCACAGAGACCTACCTTCGGCCGGACGAAATGCTGGGCACAGAAATTGTGACCACCACCCGCAAATTCATACGCCCCTACAACAGACAATATCCTAAATAAGTCGCTGGTGAAGTTCCCAAGCGCAGAGTGTGTCTAAAAAGAATGATGAGATTGAGATGGCGAGATGACGAGATGAACATATCATTACATGCTGTGTTGCAAAGAACGCTTTGCGTCGAGTTTTATCGGTCTCTGTCAAGTCTCCGTCGTCCTCAGCTTCGCTACCATGATCCGCGCCCAATCCTTCGTCACGAAGGAATGGATCACCAACGGACAAGGCAGACACAATGGAGATAATATACGGCAGACAACCTTGCTGCTGTCCGCTCACTAACATGCGCGAGAATCGCGGAGACAGCGGGAAAAGCGACATCAGCCGCCCAAGTTCAGTGATCTGTCCGTCAACAGATTGAGCCTGTGTGCCAGCGCCTGTCAGTCCCTTCGTTACAGAACTCGCCACTCCCAATGCGCCAAGGTGCCCCAAGACCTTCTCTGCCTTGTACAGCGTGGCACGATCGGGCGGTGTTGGGAACGGGAAATTCACGACAGCGTCAATGTGCATGCTCTTCATCTGGAGCACGACGCCTTCTATAGGCATTCGGAGGATTTCGGGTTTCGAAAATTGGTCAAAATGGTGTTCATAGAGGGCGGAAGAGTAGAGTCGATAGCAATGGCCCGGGCCTGTACGTCCCGCTCGACCAGCACGTTGGGCAGCGGAGGCCTTGGAGACCCAGCTCACTTGGAAGGCTTGAACGCCGTTGGCGATGTCGTATCGGCGCTAGAGTAAAGTTGAGAAATAATAGCGCAGAAAGTGAGGTTTCAAACCTCTTTGGCTCGCCCACAATCCACGACATATCGGATACCCGGAATTGTCAGCGAAGTTTCAGCCACGTTGGTTGAGACTACGACAAGACGAGATCCTGACGGCGGAGGCTTGAATACCAACATCTGCTTCTCGCTTGGCAGTAAGGAATATAGGGGGACGATGTGCATCGGGGCTGCAGATAATTGAGCAGCATTCCGTGTATCGAAGGAGAGCTTACAGTCAACGTCATTTGAATCGAGTCCTAGCTCCTTGTCCAACTGATGCTCCGCTGTATCTTCATCGCTGTCCAGAGCCTCAGGATCCTCGTCAGCCATGTCCGCGTCTACATCGAGGGCGAGGTCGCCTGTTTGATGGTCACCGAGGTCAAGATCCTCGGCCTCCACATCCGCTGCAGTATCAAATTAAAAGGGTTGCCAGAGGGTGAATTGCATACATACCTTGCGCTGGTCGGATATCCCCGTCGTTGGCGCTTTCATGGTCGTTATCGACAGTATTCTCAGCCGCCTGTCGCTGTCGACGTTTTCGCTCCAACGCCTTAACGCCGAATTTCGCCTCCAGCTTGCGACACACGCCAGTAATCTCGTTCTGTCCCGTTAGAAATATGAGAATACCGCCAGGGGGCAAGCGGGTATGAATTTTGGTTGTCTTTTTGACGGCTTCCGTCACGTAGTCGGAGAAAGTTCGACGATTGAAGTGAATTGTTACTGGGTGTTGTCGGGCGGCGACGTTGATAACTGGCGGTGGCGTCAGGAACAGAGTTCTGTTTTCTGCAAAGTCGCTGACGCGCAAGGTCGCCGACATGATGATCAGTCTCAAAGGCTAGAAGACCGGTGTTTGAGAAATTCAAAGGGAAAGAGAAGCTGTAGTTACCTTGACGTCCGCAGTGCCAGCTTTCCACATGTCCTCCCGCAGTTTAAGGACGCGACTTAGCACCCCAATGAGGATGTCGGTGTTCATGCTTCTCTCGTGCGCCTCGTCGATGATGATGACCGAGTACTTTGTGAGCAGGAAATCCGTGGCCAATTCTCGGAGGAGAACACCGTCGGTCATGAACTTGATAGAGGTCGACGGCGAGACCGTAGCATCGTATCGTATTTGATACGAGACCTTGGAAGACGAAAGGGACATTTCGTGCGCTACACGGGCCGCCATCGACATCGCCGCCACTCGACGCGGCTGCGTAACACCGATCATACCAGGGTTATCTACCTAATTTCAGTTGCGTGAGTCGAGAATGAAATACAGAGTCCTCACCACTCCCAGGCGAACCAAATCCAGCCTCATAGAGAAATTGAGGTACTTGTGTGGTCTTGCCGCTTCCAGTTTCACCGCAGATGATAACGACAGGGTTCAAAAGAACAGCTTCCATTATCGGTTGCTCTTCTGTCACGATAGGAAGGAGTATTCGAGCCTCGACAACGTCGTGGGGGCGAGATATCAGAACGGATTTCAACGACGATGGTGAGGTCGAGTGGATGACATGTTGTGCAAATGCGGTCGTTGGAAGCTGGAGATCTGCGCCTAAAGGACCCCGTTTCGTAGAGTCGGTGGTTTTTTGTTTCTTCCGGGGAGAGGGGCCAGACGGTAGAGGAGGCGGGGATGCGAGACGGTCGTTCGGAGGTGACTCTGGTTGAATGTTGTGACCCTTGGCAATGTTCAACTGCTGTAATGCCCAGTCTTTGAAACTGCGTTTCGGTGGTACTGGCTGTGTAGGTTGAGCATCTTCCAACTCGGCGGCTTCGTCATCTGATTCTGATTCACTGGACGCACCCCCTTCTTCTTCTCCTTCTGAAGAGTCGTTGGCTGAATCCGAACTGTCGAACGAAGATTCTGATTCGACCGCAGGAGCAGGTTTTCTCCGATCCCAGCGTTTGAAAGTAGCCTACGCAGTGCCTCATTACAACGCATAGCGAGGTGAGGGACAAGGAGTGCGCACCTTTTTCGATTTGAGTACAATCTTGGGCGCCATAACACTCCCGTCCGGGTTGCGCTGCAAGGCACTACCGACAGCTGGGGTAGCTGCTGGGACTGGCGGAGGCTTCGATGGACCACTTGTTTGTGCGTCATCTTCCGAACCGCTTTCATCGTCCTCCATATCTTCATCTGGTCCGGTAACGGCGTAAGAATCGTCCTGGCGCCTTCGCTTTCCGGCGCGTCCATCCAATGCGCGTCGAATTTCCTTGTCCTCGAGCTTGTCTAGACGGTCGCGGTGAGTAGTGGCCTTCCCCGTCCCGAGAGTTGCGGACGACTGGAGGTGGAGTGTTGTTGGAAGAGTAGCTTGACTTTGACTAAAATATCGACGTTGAGTACCGGAGGAAGTGGGTAGCAAACACGGCGTACGCTAGTTTCTCGAAGATGAGAACTCGTTCCTCTTTCTTGAGTTTTTTTCCCTGAACTCCGTCAACCAAAGGCGCCCATAGATGAGGTTCATGAAACACACAATATATTTGTCGAGTCTCTTCCGCTTTTTGCTATTCCATTTCGAGTCGGATTCGGCAGCAAGCTGTGAGATGCTGAGGTCAAGGATTGGGCAACAAGACAGCAGGAATCACACAACCGACCTCTGCTCTCAGTTTTTCTTTTTTCTCAAGGAGCAGTTCCTCCTTGGTCTTGGGCACGATGATATCAGCATTGGGATCGTGTACAGTGTCATCCACGCGGTTTGACGTCGCTTTTTTACCCTTTCTCTTGGAGGGACCTGCGGTGGACTGGCGCGCCTTGCTGTTGAATTTTTCGCGTTGAAGGTGGCTCATTGCCAAAAATGGAAAGAAAATGTTATGGTTTCTGTCAATCACTCGCCGGCGGTATTCGGTCGAAACGCTCTCAACTTCGAACCAACTTGAAACAGTTACATTCCTCTTGTAGGGCGCCACTCGAGCCGAACCTTGGGAAAATTAGGCTTCATTATTCTTGTCTCAAAAATACACGAGGCTCGCTTCAAGCTTCAAGACTGATAGCCATCTACGTTGAACTGCAGTATATCTTTGAACTGACATTGGTCAATGAACGTTCTGCGAGTCAAGACGATCTTATCCTGAGCCTCATCATCAATTGACTTGACGGAAACGACTCATGCCGAACCTGGCACCGTATCTGAGCAGATCCTCCATGTCTCTGCCAAGGATCGACACCACCCTGCTCAACTGCCACTTGTAACTCCACCCTGGAACGACGGCCGGCGCTTGATCCCTTTCATAGCTTGCAAGCCCTGAATATACACGGCACTTACGGCCAATTCAGCGCTTGACGCCATGTTCTGGCAGATGTCAAAATGTCAAAGCATTTGCAAACCAAGAAAAAACGGAGTATAAAGACGCCCTACAATCTATTTCCAAGTAGCATTATTTCCTCGCCCCTCGCAGCGCGTCCTTCTTTACTTTCCAGTCTCAATCTCCCACACTCCCTTTTTTTAAAAAGACTTCTTTATATCAATGGCTGTAAGTTCTTTCTTCCGCTCGCAGCATGGTTCAAGATTCTCATTTCCTTGCTACCTAGTACACTCAGCAGCCCCATGCCACCCAGCCCATGCAGGCTGGTGGATCCCGCAACGCCAATAACGTTCCCTTCGTCGACGGCCAGCGTGAATGGTCGTACGGTGTTTTTGACTGTCTCTCCGACCCCCTCACTTGTAGGTCTTTTTATTTTCTAATCTCCCGGATCTTTATTGACAATCATATCTATAGGTGTTGTATCTTGGTTCTTGCCTTGCGTATCCTACGGCCGCAACCGTGCCAGGTACAACGCCCTCGAACTCAACGTAATGTTTTTAACCTGCGAAAACTCACAATTTCGCTGACGAATTGTGCAGGGTGCCGTTAGCAAGGACCCCATGGAGGGTGTTATTAGCAACGAATCCATCATGTGTAAGTCTCTCGCGCAATCTGCTTTCTTTGGTCTGACCTCGCCCTCTTTCCAGATGGTGTTGCTCACTGCTTCGGCTGTGGCGGTCTCATTGGAATGGGTGGACGCGCACAAACTCGTGGTCGCTACTCCATCCAAGGCGACACCGCCACTGACTGCCTGCTCGCCTGCTGCTGCGCACCCTGCTCTCTTACCCAGGAGAGCCGTGAAATCGAGCTTGAGGAGCAGAGTCTCGGCCACCCCGGAGCTGGTTTCTCGATGTTCATGACCCCTCAGGGCGGTGCTGCAAAGGTATGATCAACCACTGGTTCACGAAGTATGAAACTCACAGACAAGTCATATGAAACTCCCAGACAAGTCAGGCATGATAAAAATATGTTGTTCAAGCTTAGACATCATAGTATTACACCTGTTCTCATGCGCTCCTTCTAATAAATTATTCGCCATTCCCTTCAAATACGCTGGTGTTCCACACCAACATGATTCTAGTCTGAGAACATTGCGAGACCGAGATCCAAGTTAAAAACTCATTTGCGGAACGTAGGGAAATATCGCAGAGCACGGTGCCAGCGCTTTGCCGGAGACTGTGCGGAGCTTAAAGTACTCCTCCGCAGTCTGCATGCAGTGCCGGATGCACCCGGAGCAGTCGAAGTCTGCGTAGGAAGTCCGAGCGATCCAGACGATCCAGCAGAATTTCCTGGCGGCGCTGAAGATCCAGAAGGGTTTGCTGGTGACGTCGAATCGCTACCGGAAATAAACGAAGCGATAGCTGGACCAGGGAAGGTGTAAGGCGCGTCAGGGTTGCTGTATACCTGGAACAGGTCAGTATATCAGCCAACATGTTGGCGCAATGACTCACATCGACAAGGATACCAGGATCGGTGGCGGAGTACGCGCCCGGAAGTTTCACAAGATCACTCGAGGTCGGCGCCCCAGTCTCCGAACCTCCTACGCTAAGCTGACTGCAGCTTGCGTAGAACTCTGCGCCGCCTTCGGAAACGGCGTTCTGCAACGCGATAATTTCGTGGCGCATAAGATAATTGCCCGGCGCGAGATTGGAGGGCAGGCTGAGATTCGCAGGCGCCCCCGAATCTGGATGCCAAATAGCGTATTACTACACCGCAGCGGAGGGCGAAAGAACGTGGTGCGCACTAAGCAGGGCCTGTGCCCATCCAGTGGAGACTCGACCAACCTGCTCGATCTTGAACCACATCGCATTCGCCGGGTCGAACCCGCTGCACGGCGCGCTACCGCAGTTCGACAGGTACGTGAGCATCGGTCCTACATCATGGAACCAGTTTCCCGCTTAGAGCAGAAAAAAAAAATAAGAAAGAACACCGAGCAGAAAAGTAGGTGTACCTGTGGACACCCAGTTGACGTTGATAGCATCGCCCGGGTTCGCGGTGGCAATATCTTGCGCGAGCTGGGCATTTGGGCCACACGCAAGGTTGGGGTCAGACACAGAGGTGACGGGAGAGTTCGTGTCCACTTGGCGGATGACGGACGAGGAGTCGGTGGTCCCACTGGCAAGAGGTGGTCCCTGGTATGTCGTTCCCGCTATACTGATGCTGCCCACCCAGCCATGAGCGGTAACTCCAAGAGGAAGAACCAAGGGGAGTAAAGATACGACGAGAGCCAGTTTCATGGCTTGGGGTTGAGAAGGCAGGAAGACAGAAAGGTCAAGCTGAGGCTTCCACATGTTCTGGAAAGGTTCTCTCTTTAGGTCGCCTCGTGGGAGCATCGTTCGCCACAGCATGGGTCTAGGCTGACCGCTCTGAATTAAATGCCTCAAGGGCCCCAGAGCAAACGCGAGAAAAGCACATTTAACAAAGCTGAAGAGAGTGCAGAGGTAGCCGCGGGTTTGACCGGGGTTCAATTGATTGGCAGTTGATGGCAAAGTTCGTCTACTTTTCCACTCGTTCGACGTTCGTACAAAGACAATAAAAAGAGTCTAGAATGAGTGTATGATAATGAATACCGTGAGAGGACTGTGGCCCTCTTCGGTTGGAATAAATTGCAAAGCGGATAAATAGAATAATTTTAATTATTGAGACATAACTAGGAAAGATGGAGGCAGGAAACCGCTGAAAGCTCACGTCCTCTACGCCTGGACATGCCTCGCGAATGGCTTTTAGCAGCTTCACTCTTTCCCATTCTCGCACCGTGAGTTGTGCCCGAGGGTGAGCACACTCGTCAAAGCCGGAAACAGCCGCAGCCAGCGGGGCAGCGTGCGCAAGTTCTCCGTGCCGAAGCTCTCGACAGTACAGATTAAATTTCCTGCCAAAAGGTATGCTACTCGATGGAGCTGGGCCTCTACCGCGTCGTCGTCGTCGTCGGTTTTGCCATTGACAGAGAAGGTTGCTGGTATCTCCGCAGAGACGTAGAGACAGGGTGCCTGGAAGGGTCGTCGTCGGGTAGGCTTTGCCATGGAGAGCTGCTTGCATCTCCGGGAAACCAGAGAGACAAGGTGCCTGAAAGGGACGCGACTGCCGCGAGAGCGAGTCTGTGCCTGTCTGTGCCCTGTGGTGCAGCACTGGCGCTGACGGGGACTCGCCGGCTGAAGAAACGTGCGCGTGGGATGGAACTCGATGGATATGTTTGCAAGGAGCGGAGTCAGTGAAATAAAGTGCGGGATACATGCACTAGAGCCAGAGATAAAGGTAATATTGCTAGCAGATGGATCGGGGATAATAAGAGAAGAGGGGCGGATGGCGTTGCGGCAGAGGCCAAGAGCTTTGAGCTCCGAATAATGGCGGAGACAGGGAGCAAATCCGAATGTCGCAGATGAATGAGCACTTTCATCCACGCACAGATTGGTAAGGGGATTCAATTCCACAGTCGATATCAAGGCCAACAGCCCATCGTCCCTGAGCCTCGATACAGGACTGCTCGTCTGAATCCCAAAGGATCAGACGTTGGGACCGTCAAAGACGTGAAGTGATTTCCAGTAGTCTGTATCCTACTCGTAATGCCGCGCAAGATCGTCGTAACCGAGATGTGCCTCTCTCTGCGAGGCAGGCCTGAAAAATCGTCGGTAGACCCAAGCCAGCACAATTCTGCAGTTGGTCCCACTGGGGATGGAATCATTGAGAGTAAGGGAAACTGATAGTGGGGACTTTGGTTAGAAAGTGCTTTAGGGAGTGCCGGCTGGGGGAAAGGGTCTCCAATGAATCGGCGGAGTTCTTGGGGGAAATGATAGATGAAGAGAGCCTCTTGCAGTTGTTACTAGGGTGCGGGTTTGAGGCATGCAGGAAAGAAGATACAGTATGTCAATGTCGTGCTGTAAGATAAAATACGTCCCGGCTTCGATGGATATTTTCAGGATAGTTTCAGTGGCGGATAGGGTCGCGCTCAAGGCGCGAAGCACCTTTTGCACCTCCGTCTTGACGTCAGACTCAGTGGGACATTGGTACCAGTCGACTAAGCTGGGATAGAATTATGAGAGTAACGAGTTCATCGGACAGTAGGAGCATGGTGATGGATGGTTGGCCGGGAAGATACGAGTAGCTAGGCCACGGCTGTAAGAAGATCCGAGTGCAAAGTAAAGCACGGCCGTAAGAAGGGTCCGAGCCCTGGAATTTTGCAGGGCCACAGAGATGGTGAGGTCAGATTGATATGCAAGCATAGTCCTAGTAAAGGTCCGCCATGGAGAAAGACGAAGGAATCGGCGTGAGTCGGGGTGGCACAAGAGGAAGCATCAGTGTGGCTGTGCCAATACTTGTACATCAATCGCATCAATGATGGAATTGACCATCTTTGACAAGCCCCTATTGCGAATTACTTCGAGCTCATGTAAGTATACACACTTGCCTCCGTCTTCGAATGCATTCATCATAAAATATTTTTTTCACCAAAATTGGTGAAAGACGTAGACGCCATTTCCAAATTTCTTTTGGGCAGCTATGTATTAAGTGTTCCCATCCCGCTCTAACACACTTGCCGCGGATGTGTGAAAATCTGCTCTCGACCTTCGCGGATGCTTTCTACATGGCGAGATGATCCATGGAAACGGAACTGTTGGTCAGTAAAACACGTCTGAGCAGCAGGTATCCTAATCGGGCTGCTACACATCTCGGGCCGACGAGGCATCAATTTCTTTCTCTCTTCCACCATGTCCCGGTCCCTCATAGAGTTGCCTCAAGAGCTGCTTGCCCTCATTTTCTATCACCTACCAGATCCGACGGGGCTCTCTCAAGTCAATCGTCGTCTACTCGCCTTCTCTCAAGATCCCTACGTTCGCGCCCACTACTTTCTCACCCGCTATGGCAAAATACAGGCTCTTTACTTTGCGTTTGCCCGTGGAAAGCTTCTCACCCCCCGCGTTATCGATGTATGCTCCGTTTTCGCTCTTGGCGTGCCACCTGTCTGACTCGCCTAGGTCCTCCTTGCCAGCGGTGCCCATCTCTCGCGTTATCTCGTCCAAGTCGCGTTCCACCACTTTTTTCACTGCCAGTCCCATTTCCTTAAACCCTCGATGCCCTGGGTGCGGCAACTGTCATTGCCGGCCTTTAGCCACTTTCTCAAGGTGGCCTCCGACAAGTTTCACGAGATTCCCCGTGGAAAGGTCCGTACCTACGCGCCTATTTTTACAAATGTCTCATCCATGTCGCGCGTATTTAAAGAATGAGGACGACGGTGCACTCTTCGCGAAATTCATTAAAGAGGCCAAGCTCCCCGAGGAGTCTCGCACTGTGTCCTGGGAGACCATTCGCGATGTGTTCCAGAAGTACCTCGTGAGTCTCCCCGTCTCGCCCAGTCAACTATTTTTTTATTCTTCGCCAAGTTCATGCCATTCTGCCACCGCGACCCCCTCATGTCCCAGTTCCCGCTTGCTCTCGCTATTGAACCTCGCTTGCTCCCCTACGCCGTCGCGAACGGCTTTGAGATGGATGCCAAGGTAGTACACGATCTTTTTTAACTGCCGGCATGTTCCGCTGCTCATGTGCATGCAAAGTACCGCGACTTTGTCTTCCGCAAAATGTTTGAAAAGACGTCGGCCCCCGACGCTGCTCACGCGGAAGAAATTGTTGCCAATGTACGCGAGCTCTGCCGCCTCGATACAGAGTACGTGTTCTACGCGTGTTAATTATTAGATTCTTATACGCGCGCAGCATGTTCGTCACGCGTACCGTCGCGGCTGAAGTGTGCCTCGAGGCCAAGACGAACGAGGCCGCGTACAGAGCGCTGAAACAACTCGACCGCGCAAATGACTTGCCATTTTCCCTCCCGTCAGTCGGCTAATCTATTTCCGTCTGTTTACTTACTGATTTTGTTACAGAGAACTCGTACAAGACGTCATAAAGGTGCAGAAATCTATTTGGTTCTGAGAAAAACGCTTGCCTGACTGAAACATCCCGCCAGCTCTTCCTCAAGGCGCGCGCGATCACAAACTCGGGCACCACGCAGGTTCTCACACAGCTTTACACCGACTTCCTCGCGCCGCCGCCCGTGCCCGCTACCTTTGCATCTGCCCTCCGCAAGCCGCCCCCGCCCATGGACCCGACCGTCCGCCTCACGATGTTTCTCACTGTCTTCGCCGCGGACCCGCCCATTGCCGTGTCCGCTATGCCCGCGCGCCTTGCCCCTCTCCGTCTCGGTCCCGTAAGCCTCAAGGATGCGGCGGGCATACTCTTGAGTGCGTTCATTGAGAAGCACACGTCGGTGTTTGAGTACCTGCGCCGCGAAGGTGTCGCGAACGAGCACGGGCTACCTAGCGCGGCAACAAGGAAGGTGACGCACGCAGACCTAAGAGGGCTTGCGGAGGACGTGGCGGTGAGGTGTTTAACGAAGGACAGCAAGGGAAAGACGCTGAAGCGTCTGTGCGAGGCGTATCCCACTGTGCGGGGAAAGATTGTGCAGGCGGTGTTGGGGGAGCATGAGGTGAAGTTTGAGGACCTGAGGACGATTGGGGAGGCAGTGGCGGGCGGAGAGCGCGTGCAAGCGAAGCTGGCGAGGGATAGGGGCAGGACCGTTGTAAACGAGGATGTGAGCGATAGCGAGGGGGAGGGTAGAGGCGAGGCAGATGGGCTCCAAGGGGAAGACGACGACGACGACGATATGGAGAGCGTTGCCGGAGAGAGCGAGTGGAGTGGGGACGCAAACGCCAGAAAGGCGAAGCCCCCTGCCCACGATCTCGGTGGCATTGGGCTCGAGCCGCTTACCGCGATGATTCGACGCGACGAGCAGGGCACACGCGGTCGGCGGCGCTACTTTAATTCAATGTCCTATGCGCAAACCAACCAATCTTCGCGGGTGCCTGAGGGTGGGTTTATTCTCTACGCCTGCTTTATTTTCTTGGTTGAACGCGAAAATGCAGATTCACAATCGGTGGCGAAGTGGATCAAGACCGAATTCGGCGCGATGAGCAGCATCACAGCGACGTTCCTTACGCACGCTGTTATCAATGAGAATTACCTCGTGCGTTGTTGGTCCGCTCCGAGCACCCGAACCTTTCCATCGTCGACACAAACCTAATCATCATTTGCACAGATCCTGTCTCTGTACATGGACGGGCTAACGCCCGTGCCCGTCACCCTCAAGCACTTCCAGATCTTGGCGCAACTCGGGAGTAACACGGGGGTGAGTGGCGTCCTCTATTGCCAACGTCTGGTATGCTGACTAGCTGTGTCGTGAGCAGGATTTCCGTCTGTACGACCGTATCAGGTCGGGCGCGCCGTTCTATAGGTCGGAAGAGGATTACCTTCCAGGGTCGGACGCGGCACGGTTTCTCCTGAAGAATTTGGTGGGCAAGGCGACCGCGAACGACACGGAGGTTAAGCAGGATGCGTCGCAGACCTCGTCATCCCGTGTCAAGAAGGAATCTGTAGAACCTGCGGTGGGGTCGCCCTCCTCACACAAGAGGAAGCGTCCGCGGCGTTCGGCAGCGGCTGCGGTGAGTTCGTATATTGTGCCCGACTCGGACGACGAGGCGATCGCGGCGGAGGAGGATAAGAACGACGAGTTTGCAGAATATCGGCTGGGGTCACTCGGTGGGGAAAAAAAGAAAGCGAAAGCGGACAGCAAGGAAGGGAACCCCAAGTTGCAGAGGGTGGAGACGGATTTGCAGGCGTGGATTAAGGCGCTGGAGGGGCTGTATAAGGAGGAGCAGGGCAAGGTGAGTTCATCACGGCTGTATCGGGGGAGAAAGTGCTGACGTGTCTGCTTGCGTGTGCGTAGTATCGGGAGAAGAAGAAGTGCATGGAAAAGGAGAAGGCCGCGGGGAATGGGGGCAAGATACGCGTGCCCAAGGTGCGTCTGTTTCGTGAGGTGGCTGGGGTGATTAACTCATGGTGCTTAGAATGACTTCTTCCGCTCGCTGACAACGAATCTACGGATCCTGCGCGACCTCGATGCGGAAAGGCGCCTGCACCATATAGCGGCCGGTGGAGAGGCTGTGGAGAGCGACGAGGAGGATGAGTATGTGCAGACGAAGGCGCCGAAGGCGAAGAGGCGCAAGACGATTGCATGACCAGCGCACGAACAGAACCAGGACACCTCCTTCAACGATTGAACGAACAAATACGAATGACATTCGCATTATTTCCCTTTTGATAGGACACGGGCATTTTCTCTCTCTGCATCCACCAACTTACATATCATTAATTCCCACCATTAGCATCATCACATCGGTTTTATCCTCACGACACTGTTTCAAATTGCATGTTTCTCGTTTTATGCACCCGTACTTAGCATCGCCATACCTCCATAGACCACATTCTTTGGAATGTACTTAATCAACAGAATAATCGTGCCATTGGAATGACCGCGGATGAGGAGGAAGATTGTCTAGTGCGCGGTCCTTGAAAGTTGAAACAGCAGGCCTCAACATGTTTCCTATGGCCACCCTCCGGTCAACTCGTTATTCTCCTACGTGGCCCGGGTATTTGTGGAGGCGTCATAACATTTGGACCCCTTTCGCATTACATACATTACGGACGGAAGAAGTGCACGTTTGCATGAAGTGGGAGGATTATAATTTTACATCGATGTAGATAGCTTGCTGCGGGAACACAAGGGCGTTCCGCGGCGCAAAACTCCGATCGGAGTCAAGTCTCAGTCCGCCATCGAGTAGAACGTACTCGACGCGCTAGAACACCCTCCGATAATACCCACTCCATATCCTCCATGATAGTCGCCAGTCCCGCATCGCCAGTGACCGCGCAAACGCGTCGAAATTGACCCGTTCCAGCTGTTCCAAAAAGCTCGCCACTGGCACCCCCGCCAGAAACACCGGCATCGCGACCGCGGGTACTTTACCGCCAGTGCCCTTGAACACCTCTCGCGCCGTCAGCATGTGGTCGTTCGCCAATATCGCAAAGTCAAACACCGCCGCGTCCACCCCGGCCGCATTCCCGCCGTATCGGAATACGTCCTCCTGCTTCACACCGTGCTTCGCACAGAGATCCAACGGAATCGGCAGCCGGCGCTGGCCGGCGTGGTGCGGTAGTGACCACAGGAGCGTCGCAAGCGTCTGCGCCGTCCCGAGGTGTGATGCCGCGTGCGCCAGGTCCTCTGCGCCGCCCAGGCCCCGGAGGGCGAGCAACAAATACAGCACGCTCGACGACACGCTCTCTGCGTGCGCCACGAGCGCGTCGCTCGTGGGATACGAATTTGTCCGCAGCTCCTCGTCGCGTGCGTCAACAATCCTTTTGAGATGGTACGCTGGCAAGCTAGCATTCTGCGTCACGCGGTGTAGGGCCAGCGCAACAGGGTGCCGCGGCGGTTTGTCCTACCGTGCCCGTCAGCCAGCAAATTCTGAGAACCGGCACCCTAGTCCGCGCGACGCACAGCGTAGATGTCCCGCACCGCGTCCCGCCAAAATTGCATGCGCACCGCGCCGATCGTCGCCACGCTCACGTTGTCTTGCACCATGGCCAGCTCCGTCTGGTTTTCGTTTAAGTGTAAAATAAAGTTTGGGCACATGAGCGCGTTTCCATTGGACCTTTCGCCAGAAGACGCACAGAGAACGCCTTAATCGCAAAGTATCCGTCTTGCAGCTGACCAGGCCAGAATTTGCTGATCAAGAACGACTCATAGTCATGCTTGCGCACCAGCTCGCGACAGTATGCTGCTGGGTCCTGTGGCGTTTCAGACGGCGTCGAGTATTTTTTTACTCTTGAGACGGCCGACGCATAGCGACGCGCAGCGCGGAATGAGAGCATGAAAGTTCCTGGTCACAAACGTGACGCGTGATGGGTGATTCTTCTTTCGGCAAATAGTGTGGTTGGTTATCGGCGAAAGCCGCAAAAAATCCCACAGATTGTCTGAGCAGATTCTGGGGTAAGGTCGTTGCAGTCTATTTTTTTGGCCTCAAAATATCGAGGCCAAGGGCCTCAATCTTTGAAATATTCTTCAGCAACTCCGAGTTGTCACTTGTGCTGTTCCAAACGTCACATTATTCCTTTTGGGTTTTTTTTTTTCGGAGGTCAGAATTGTTTTTGGGTCAAATCTCAGAATGGCTTGATATTGTATACTTACACACTAGGGTGGTACAGTGTCTTCAATCTCAAAGGAATTGAGCACTAACTGCATGGATAGGGCTCAGAAAGTAAAATAGGTCCATATCGGCCGAATGAGCACAGCCACTGATGTTCAATTGACGATATCAAGGGATTTCGGTATGACGGGGGGGGGGTTACAGTTGCGGCAAAATTATTTGCATTACTATATATCGAAATTCTCATCAATTTTAGTTCTCTGCGTGGTATTTGTATGCCCAAGGAACAGATTGAACATTATCTGCATGTTGTGATATCATAGACTTTAACTTGTTTGGAGAATATGGCACTAAATCACCCAAAGTCCACCCCTTGTTTACAATGCTATCTGGGCAGATTGAAGCTATTCTTTTTGGTTCAACCAAGTTACTGACCCTCCCATGATGCTACTGTATCCTTCTCGACTTAATCTGCTCATCAAGTGGGCAAACAACTTGCAGTAGATTGAATTTGATGGGAATTTCCATATATAGTAATGCAAATAATTTTGCCACAACTGTGTATTATACTCGCAAGGTCCACAACATGAACAGCGAGTTTACTGAAGACAAGCATGAAGTAATGTACGGGTGGTTATCCATACATAAAACTACAAGATGCCAACGGAACACACAGAGATTCCAGGGGGGCAATCAATACAAGACGCTGACTAGCTGTGGACTGGCCAGCCTTTGAATGGCAGGACCTCCGGTGAGCGGAGTGCGCAAGTGTACGGGAGGAGTTCTCCCCTCCCAGGTAAAAATCCCCGGAGTCCACCAGTCACAGCCAGCTGTTGTATGTCTTCCCTTTGCACTCTGCATGCAGGAGCCAATGACCACAAAATAATAATAATCATAAAACAATGTCGAGAATGTTGGGGACGGGAAGAAAGAATTAATGTTTGTTCAAACTATCGGTGTTGGGCCATTGGCTCATTGACCAAGAGCATTGGTACAGAGTCAAAAATCTTGAGTATGTCATAGGTCAATTTTGCGAGGAGTGGTGTAATTTCTCTCTTAGAGAGTAGTCCGCGGAAGAGTTGGAGTTCATCTGGGTACTTTTCAACGACCCCGGGAAGTTTGTAATTCAAATTTTCCAGGAAGGCTTGCCGAATTTCTGTGAGCTTCGATTGCGGGCATTTGAATATTGCGTACGCAGGATCTTCCACGTAGATATAGCAGAACCTGCAAGAGTTGCCATTGGCGGGGAACAATCTCACACTGAAAATGGAAATATTCCTGGTATGATAAAAACTCACCCTGAAAGTAGTAGAATCAGTGAAGGTTTCCATCTTAGTAGAAACTACAAGTAACAATATAATAGAAACTGAAATTGAAAGACATAGTTTCATAATCACTTTCAGTGCTACAGAAACAAAAAGTTCCTTCACATCATGAAAGGAACCCAGAAACTCGGACTTTCTGCGCGCCTTTCAAGACCATAGAAGGAAAGAATTTCAGCACTGAAGAAAGAAGAGCCGAAACAGCCGCTTTTGGCACTGCTTTCTGATACCCCGAAACAGCAAGTTTTCACAGCGCAGAAATCTGCGCCATTTTTGCTATTGGTCCGGAAAATGCCGGACCAGTGGCAAAAATGGCTCAGGTTTTGAAACTCGTTCTTTCAGTCTTTTTGAAAGCAGTGCCGAAAGTGGCTGTTTTGGTGCTGCTTTCTTTATTCTTCAAAGTGGCTATTTCAGCATTCTTGAAAGGCACAATGAAACCTCAATTTTCCTTACACCTTTCAAGACACAAAGAAACTACATTTCTTTGTGTCTTTGGAAGTGATTCTGAAACTAGGTATTGCAATTTCAGTTTCGATTACATTCATACTTGTAGTTTTTGCTTGGAGTGGAACTCAAACTGAAATCATCACTTTACAGGTAGGTTTTTATCCTACCAGGAATATTTCCATTTTCGGTGTGTCTTCTTGCCGCGCTCTTTCCAATGGCGACGTTCCATGGCAAGACTATGACTCGACAGCACCATCTTTGACAAAGCCTTGCGATGCTCTGGTTGTTTTACCCTCAGGTAATGGCGAAAATCCAGTGACTTCTTGACTAGTTTTTCAGTGTCTTTGTCCATTTCAAGTCTCCCAACCAGCAGATCACAGACTCTGGATGACGAAGCAATTTCCTCGTCAATCCAAGCCTCCATAGAGTTTTTGATGGCTTTCATAGTAGCTTGTACTGTTTGAATATCCATATTGACAGAAATGTCCAATTCTACAGGGACGTGAAGTCGAGAGAGAACAATCTGGAGGTCATTTATCCATGAGATTTGGCTTGCATGGGCGAGGGTGAGTGAAGCTTGTAGTGCATTCCACGCCGGTGTGTACTGTACGTAGGGTAGCTAATTGCAAATATAAGGCTGCCTGGTGAGAACCTGGGCTAAGTGGCGGTGCTGGAGGCACTCTCAAGAAAAAGAAAAAGAAAAAAACTGCGTGTACAAGGTCGCAGTGTAATGATTTTGACCCGCTTTCCTAATCGGGACGCGGGCGTTGAGTCATCAGAATTACCGGCATGTCCTGCAGCAGCGGGACAGGGGCGGGATCCTGCCTGCTCTTCACGTCACTCCCACCACGTCACACCTGTCCGCCCATCACCCCCGCCCCGCTATCACTACCACAACCTGTGACCATGTGCCCGCATCACCACACGCCTCTCATGTGACATCACGTACGCGCTATCCGCATTCCGAGTGCAGTTGACAACAAACACTCTGGGAAAACCGTTATTTCGGGGTGCCCAGAAACATTTCCGAAACTTAAAGTTCCGGAAAGGGATCCAGGAATGCTGAAACCTTTCAGTTTTGGCAACAATTCCGGGAGAGCGGAAACTAGAAATTTCGGGTCAGCCGAAATTGATTCCAAAACTTTTGATTTTGGGGCAACTGAAACCAATCGGCCCATCCCAGGGGTCTCCTGAAACTAAAAGTTCCTAGATCGGTTCTGGGAGAAGCCGGAACTTTTGGTTTCGGAAATAGAGAGCTTGCGCAAAAGCCGCACAAGCCGCATGCGGCTTTTTGGCATTGCGCAAAGCCGTGTGCGGAACTCAGACCTGAGGTTACTGAGAAACTAATTCAGTAGAGAGGTAGCCGGATTGACAGGCAAGTCCTGGTGAGAGAAAAAATTGCATTACTGCCGCAATTGCTCTGTGCAGGACGCGAAAAGTGTGTGAAATCTGAGTGGAGCCAGAGTGATGGCTGGACAAACCGCTTCCCCAGCTCGTGCATCGACCAGATAGTAATTTGGATGAACACAATACAGTGTAACAGAGACCTAAGAGTGTTATAAACTGGCAAAATCATGCAGCAAACCCAGGAAAAACCCGATAATTTTGCGCAATGCTGAAAAGCCGCATGCGGCTGGTGCGGCTTTTACGCAAGCTCTCTAATGGTTTCAGCCGACCCGAAACTAAAAGTTTCGGAACCTGTTTCTACATTCCCGGACCCATTCCAGAAACTTTTAGTTTCAGGAATGTTTCCAGGCACCCTGATTCAACGGATTTCCCTGAGTGAAAAGAGCAGAGATAGTGGCTTGCTGTCAGTCAATTGCGCCGACAATGGTTTCTGAGCCCTATCCAAGAAGCTGGTGCTCAATTCCTTCGGGATTGAGGATACTGTACCACCCTAGTATGTAGATATTCAATATCAAGCCATTCTGAGCTTTGACCAAAAATAAATTCTGACCTCCGAAAAATAAATTCCTAAAAGGAATAATGTGATGTTTGGAACAACATAGTCACTGGCAAATAATAGCTTAAATATTGTGCTGAGCTCTCTATCTTCTTAGGCACGCTACAGCACTTGCTCCTTGTCCGCAGAACACAAGCACAAATCTCCATGTGTGGACATCTGCCATATCCGAGGATTCTGGCTTGCTCACTGTTCAACACTACACACAGCAGTGTAAGGGACTTGCTGGCCATTAATAGAAATATTCTGTGGTCTCATTGTGATCTGGTCGTGTCTAGTACTGAGGCACTTATTTCTTTGAGTGGATCGCCGACAGCTGATTTTTTCACTCACATAAGTAGTAGCTTCCTGCTGCAATGCTTTATTTTCAACAATGGCCTCCAGCTCTTTGTTCTGTTGACAAACATTTACGGCAATTTTACACTCTGCCAAAGTCCTATACCAGGTTCCATCTGTTGACATCTTCCACACACACCAACCTAGCTAGCCTTGAATCCAGCCACTATATGGGACAACTCAATGTCTATCGACAGCATTCATAGACAGACCAGTCACTGGTCTACAACCTAGCTAGCAAAAGGGCCTCAAGACATATCTCACCCATTCTTGTCTACTTGACCACTCTCATGCCTGTCATGAATTGGCAAAACATTTCCAATATGTGCTGATTCATGACAAAAACTTTTGGATCTGCTCTATTGTCAGGGGAACCCTTTGGTTTCTGTTGATCCACCAGCCTATCTGTGGACAGTGCAGTATCCACCAATGGTGCATCCCTTGCTAATGGCTAGTTGCACTGGCATGTGTTATGTGACCAGGCCCATCAAATAGTGTAGTTGGCTAGTTAGAACTCTGATCCGAAATTGCTTGATTTGGGTGTTTCCATACCTCAGATTTGGCTGCACATCTGTATGCATTGTGATCAGGTATGCTGTTTTTCCTCAAGTTTCATCTGCATTCCGGATTGGACTTTCAAGCATGAGAAAACACATTTTGGGGTAAAATAGTGTGAAATCTGCGGTTTGTAATCTTTTCCCCCCTTGAGCCAGTGATGGGCCAGATGTTTGGGATTTTGGTGGGGTGTCAGGTTGAATTGTGCACACAAGGATTGGACTTCGGGGATGAAAAGGCCATCCTGTCACTGGTCAGCAGCTAGGATCAGACTTGCTGTTTTTGTGATCGGAGTTGAGGCCCTTTTTTCAACCCAATCCATACACATTGGGATCGAACATCTAACCATATATCTAGGCTTCTGCTTAATGGTGAATCTTGGCCCTGAACCCTTTCATTGTTTTTATAGGGCAAATAGTGTAGTTGGTTATCGCGCCCGCTTCGCAATCGTTACGGAATCATCTGATATTACGTAACCCTGTGATTGCGGGAGGTGCTGGGTTCAATTCCCAGTTTGTCCATCCTTTTGCTTCTTCAACCCGCAAAACCTTTTATTTTATCCCTCAGATACCTACAGAGGTTGTAAGGGCAACCTTAAGCTCGGTGCAGAGGCATGGAAGCTAGCAGGGGAATCTGAAGAGTTTAATAGGCAGTACTAAATACAGAGCAAGTAATATGCACCTAGCAGGGGAATCCAAAGAGAAGAAAGGATGAGGATTCCCAGGCTAGGTGAAGGTTTATAACTAATAGATACTACAGTCACGGCAGAAATTGTTGCCTGTACCTGATATAGTAACTGTACTGATGGTAATCTAATCAGGTCATCAAAGCGCAAAACCAGATATTCAATTATACACAACATCTAGGGATTATATACAACATCTAAGCTTTGTTTTAGGCTCTGAGTAGCTAATAGTCAATCCAAAGAAAGTTGTTCTCCTTCAGTGCCTCCAAACAATGTGGGAAAGAGTTGTAAAGATGAATCGCATATGCTTTGAAATCAGGCGACATCCAGATTTCACGCGCCAGTTTGAAAAGCGCATCTGCGGACTGTACTTCAGCATAGTGCGGATGCTGCCGAATTTCGCGCTTCAACTGTGCCCATGCATTCTCGATGGGGGACACGTCCGGAGATTTTGCCGGCCATGGGAACACAATGATGCCTTGGTCGCAAAACCATGCCTTGGTGAGTTTTGATGTATGCTTGGGATCATTGTCCTGTTGGAAGTAAAGAAAGGTGTGCCATCAATTTTCGTAGCGATTGTCCAGCGGCACCCACGTGGTCAAGGATTTTCACGTACTGCGCTGCCGTGAGATTCCCCTCCACCTGCACCAGCTCACTGACACCGTTCGGATGGATGGCACCCCACATGTTGATCTTGATACCTCTAACTCCATGTGCCTCGTGTGGCTGGACTGTTTCGACAGCAAGAACATGCTCTCCGTGGCAGTGTCGGCACCAGTGGCGCCCAGTGCCTGTTTTGAGCTCAATCTTTGACTAGTCTGAGTCAATCATGACATCCTGGGCAAAAACTGCTGGGTCTGTCCACACTGTGAATTTGTTGTACATTTGCTCGCGCTGTTCGATGTGATGAGGCTGCAGGTTAGGCTTTACATGCTGGACATGTCCGCGCAAGCCCGCACTTGAAAGTGCGTCTCAGATCTGGTGATCATGGGGTCATTGGGAAGAAAGACATGCCGAGAAGTGTGGCGTACCATGCACCCCGGGACATCAGGTAACATTTTGCGTCTGACGTCCTCTCTGTCGACAAATTCCCCCGCATCAATCCGGCAAACTGCTTCTTCAAGATCTCTGTCCAAAATCACTTTCGGCCGGCCCGCTTGGCCCTTCTTGTTGTTGAAATACAGATCCCCACCATGCACCTTCACCTCATTGTAGTTACGCTCGAGCATTCGTCAGGTGTGCTTGAATGGCAAAATCGTGGTGATCTTTTCGAAGGAATACTTGCAATGGTCGTGAAGAGTGACCAGAACAGCTCGTTTAGTAGGGGTACATTGAGTGGTGACGCGCTTGGATTGTGCATGGGTGGGCGAACACGTTGCAGGCATGGCAAAACATGTTGAGAGGGGGTAAACAAAGGGATTGATGGATCCCGTGGGGGCGGTTACATCATACATCAGGACAGTTACTATATCGGGTATGGGCAACAATTTCCGCCGTGACTGTAGCCAGTAGCATGTGTCCGAAGGGATTGGCAATGATCCCGGGCCTGGTCGCATAACACATGCCAGTGCAAGTGACTGGAAAGAGCAGGAGGAGACTGAACGGAGGCTGGACAGATGGAGGGTGAAGTTCTGGGCACATGTGGGGCAGACAGATGTGCTGGAGGGGTTTCTGGACAGATGACCGGAGCTGGCTGGACTGGAACTGAATGAAAGGCCAGACAAAGGGCCAGACGAGGGGTTCCCCTGACAGAGGTAGTGTGAAGCTTTTTGGCTGTAGGGAGATGCAATAGCATTCAGCTTGGTAGCAAGTCAAAATTTTCTGTGGTTTGGTGTTGCAGTTGTGAAGAACGAGGGTGATCTTGATGAAGAACCAGATGTGAATAAATAACAAAGACATCAAACATTTCACAACAATCCCATTTACCTTACCTCTGCCTGCAAATTCTGGATGCTCATACTTGCCATCTACAACTACAGAAATCCATGGTTGGTCTTTTCTCAAAAGAAGTCTCTGGTGTAAGAAACCATTTCAATCCATATACCATTTATCTTGTGTACATGTGAAGGCAACCACGAGGTTCAGCAGAAGCATGGAGACTAGCAAGGGAGAATCTGAAGCATAATTGACACCATGTACTAATATAGGGGTGGAAATAATATGCACCTAGCGAGGGAGAATCCAAAGAGAAGAAAGGATAATGATTCCCATGCTAGGTGAAGCTTATAGACCAAGGTACTAGGCAGTAACATGTGTCTGAAGTGATCTACCGTGGTCCGAGGCCCAGTTGCATAATACATGCAAGTATCAGGACAGGCCAGAAGGGAGGAGTCAAGATGGAACAGAAAGTGCGGAAAACAGCAGCATGGGAAGGGTTCACCTGACAGTACAACTTACTATGACTTTATGTTTCATGCCAAAGAAATGGTCTCAAAAAGAATTACCATACTAGAGGTTTTTCAACAATTTCTTTGAGATCAGTTGATAAAGTAGGGGAAGTCAAAACTGAGAATCAACATCAATTCAGCTGTCGATCCTGGCATCAATTTTTTGATCAAGAATCAACACCAGAATTGATGTTTTCGAGAATCAATGCAGAATCAATGTTTTGACTCTGGAATCAAAACTCAACCAGAATGCTACCTTGTGGTTGCCTTGATAAGTCCATCTCACTGTTTTAGTGTCCTCTGATGTCAGTCTGGCCCGTGCAAAAGCACACTTTACTCAATTTTGCCAACATAAAAAACCCTTCACATGGGCAGTGTGGTGGTCTAAGAAGGTCCTCAGTGTTTTGTGTGTGCAGGCCTGGCATGCCAAAAGGCAATACAAAGACAAGAGTGGTACAAGTAGTTCGCAAACATGAGACTATATGATGCATGGTAACGGACAATAAATAAAGCATAAGTCTAACTAGAGACTTATTTGTGCACAGAGGACTGGCAAAGAATCCACACAGAATCCACGTAAAGTTGAGGGCAGAATCAAGGTCAGTTAGAGTTGAGATTGATTCTTGCACAATTCTATTTTGCGAATCAGATCAGAATCAATGTCAGAATCAAAGTTGATTCTCAGCTTTGACTTCCCCTAGTATAGTGGGATTAACCACATCAAGGGTAAAAACACTTGCCTAAGTTGTGGGCCCAAGAATGCAATAATAGGGGAATTCACAGTAGGGAATATTTCGCGTTTGTGAATAAATATATTCAAGTGATGGGACCAATATTTCCACAAACGAAGATATTCCACAAACAAGATTTAATCTCGTTTGTGGAATAAACCCCCATTTGTGAAATATATTCATGTGATTGAGTGAGGAAACAATGAAAATAATAGGTGCCACAAAAACGGGGTGATCACACATTTATTCCACAAATGATGACTTTATTCATCCCATTTTCATCTACAAACGGGAAAATAGTGCCTACTGCGAATTCCCCTAATTCATGTTCAATTCTTTTGCAAAATGAAATAGTATACCTTAGTTGTGAACCAAAAGGGGAGAAACTAGCCTATTCAACACTTGGAGGTCCTCAATAATCTCCATATTTTTTGAATATGAAAAATGTATATGCCTACTGCATTGCCTAGGACATTGACCGGTAATCCCCAAATCCAGTGAGTTCTGTGTGAATCACAGATTCCAGCAGCTATGTCAATCACCCATGGCCCAACCACACGAAGCATGACTTTGAACAGCTGGTGTGTGTCTATAGCCACAGGGGCCGACCCATAGATACTTCCTGGAATGTGTGCCATTGTGACTCGAATTTAAACAAAACCTTCTTCACAACGTATAACAGATGCTTTATTCACGAACCCATAGACCTTGCCCCTCCCAGATGGACGCGTTGGAATGAAATTGCCAGATTGGGCGACAGGCGTATTTCTGTTTGGCTCTGCTATGCCATTATTCACACGCGTCAACTGCTGAAAGAGTCCAAGACAAGCTGTAACAGTGCGTAGCGCACTCGGACTTTCTGCAGGGCAATGAGAATAAATGTTCTCGAAGATCTATAGCAAGCGCCGCGAGACAATCGCCGAAATGTCAGCAGCACGGAAGTCAGGACTGCAAAAAGAGGTCTTGAATTTGTACAGACGGTTGGGAATTGGCCTGCTGCCAATACTGCCCACTCACATTTCCTCGCAGAGCCCTTCGGATACCGCGCACCAAACCAGCAAAGACACGCGAAAACTGGTCCCTTTTAATCCGCTACAATTTTCGCAGAAATGCCGAGAGAGTGTCACCGCGGGACGTCAGCACCATTGAATATCTATTGCGAAACGGGAGGCGTCAAATAGAATCGTACGAAAACCCGTCTGTCAGAGACTGCCAAGTCACCCTTGAGATGCGCATGTGGGAGCATTTTCAGGAGAAGGCGCGAGAGGAACGGAGTCTGCGTGCCAAATAATAATGATTGTTATACTACATGTAAACGACGGCGAATGTTTGCAGGTCCTTTGGGCGTCCCCTCGGCTTGCCGCTTCTTGTGTTGCGCGTGCGCTAACTTTTGCGCTTTGGACCACCGTGGCTTTTTCATGTTTTCTGCTTCCACCGTCTCAGGCTGCTTTCCCTTCTTTGGCGGCGTCGATTCCGGGGTGCTGGTTCGTCTCTCCCGCACCTTCACCCCTGCCCTGTGCGTCCGCGCGGGCTTCACGATAAGCTTTTGCCGCAACTCCTCCGCATGCTGCTTATGTTTCTCCGTCGTGTACTGGTCGACCCTGAACTTGAGCACCTTCGCATCCTCGCTCTGCTCCCGGTCCTTCTCCGCGAGCACTACCGCGCCCTCGTATGCGAGCCGGCGCTCGTTCATTATTGCCTTGATACGCGCCATCGACTTTCGACACTGAAAAACAGTTCATTGCCGCAGACTGGGGACCAAGTTGTACCCAACTCACCTTCGCCGTGTTCACCGCGTTCGTGTGAGGGAATCGAGTCCGAGGTAATCCCATCCGCCGCATCTCCTCGCGCTGCGTTGCGAGCATGTTGCGCTCGCGCAGCAACACGTACCACAACGTGTGCAAATCTTTGAAGCTCTTCAGCCGCAGCTCCGATGCCAGCCATGACCGCCCTAGCAATAAATTAACCAATAAGCATTTCAGTACCGCGAGGGCGCTGACCCGTGTATTTTATCGTCGGATCCGCAAAGGTTTCGTAGCGGGCGTCGCCAGAGAGGTTGGCGCCCTCTTTGCGGCGGAAGAACCCATACAGTCCGTGGTCAGAGGATAGCTGCAGAGTGGATGGGGGAACAAAGTCAGAGGGCTTTGTATCGGTCGTGTTTCCCTCAGTGCCTATGGCAAGAGGTGCAGAGCTGCTGCCGGCGTCGGACAAGGCATTTGGCCTATGGTCGGCCGGCGCGCCGAGCTGAAGCGGGTCGGCCGATGAAGCGAACTGCGCTCGCGTTACCGAGAAATGGCGCACACAACGCGGAGATGTTCGTCGGCCAGCGCGTAGAACAGAGGAAAGCAGCATGTCAGGCCAAAAAATTCTGATCGCGTGTGTCTGTGTTTGACAACGGCGTGGGCTTTTCCAGAAAATTAGAAAATAAACCAAACCCACATACACGAGCATCTACAGTGTATGCTACATTGGTCTACGAAGCTCAATCGCCACATACGACTGAATTCTGCACTAATTCATATGGTAAAAATTAGACACCGACTGGCGACGTGGGAATCGTGTCGCCTTCACGAGATCATCGTTCTGCAGAAGGGTGTTACTATCTCCTCGCTTTCAAAGTCAAAACCACTGCAGGACTCACGATCCAAAACTTGCGCGATGTCGTATGCAGAGTTATAGTCTTCGCATCGCAAATAGCCTGCAATATATCCTGCGAATCGCCAACAAAGGTGAAGATCCGCAAGCGCGGCAGTGATTCAATCGCCTTCACCACTGGCCGCAGATCGACGCTTGCGCTGTACGTTTGGATCAGAAGCGCAAAATGCTCCAGTGAGGATGGGAGTGCCGGCAGGGAAAGAATTGTAGGGATATTTAAAAGCACCAACTCCAATAAATTGGTGCACTGCCGCAGAATCGCGGCGCTATGTGTATTGTAACGCATAAGACGCAGGGATTGGATGTGCGGGCAGCATATGGCGATGTCCGCGGGTGTACTGCCACCAGGGAGGTCGCGCAGCTCTAAAATACGGAGAGAGGTTCCCGACGAAGAAAGCAGCCACTGCAGTATGTCCGACGGTGGTGTTCGCTGCAGTATGAGCTCGTACAATTGGAACTCCGGAGTCCACGACGGCGGGGTGGCAATAATCTCGCCCCCGAGGGTCAAGAACTCCACGGTCGGGAAGAGCCGCAGCAGTTCGTAGAGGAGGGGTGATTGAACACTGCATTCCAACAACCGGAGCGAGCGAATCGATATTGAATAGGCCTGGACGACGGCAGCTATACGGGATATATTCTCTGAGCTCAGCGAAAAGAGCTTGTGCGCGCTGATACTGAGCTCGTATAGCTGGGGACAGTGCTGCAGAATGGATACCAAGATCGACACGGGACAGACTTCAACACCAACAGGCCGGGGAGGAGGATCCATTGTAAGAGCGACAGAAAGAACTCGAACATGCGAGAGAAGAGTGGTGTTGCTCGTCGTGTCTGCAAATCGAGCAAACGCAGGGGTCGCCTCTAGGGTGATGCGCCGAAATATAAGGGTTTGTGAAGGTCCTCTCCAGTGCGAATTGACGAGCGAGCACGCCGAAAGTGTGTAGTAATCGGGCGTGCTGAATGGAGGGCTTCGGTAGTAGAGTTGCGCGAGGATGAGGCAAATCAATTCCTCGGGGAGGTGCATGACAGGGAATAAAAATTCCAACGGTGGACTACAAACCCTCTGCTTGCCCGAAATGAGGACACCAATTCGCCGCAGTCGACCCCAGTTGGTGGTTGTGATGAAGTTGCAATTCTTCCCACGCTTAGACAATCCGAGTCTCAACTCAATAACTTGTGGGCTCTAACGTCGACTTTCGTAGAATTCCACGTCCTTGAGGCGCGTACCTGGAATGGTCACAGCCGAATGAACGCGCCTTCGCGTCAAGGATTTTGATTGTACTTGAACTGGAACATGATATTGCAACGGCTCAATTTTTTTTGGAACATGATTTCCATTAAGTATTAATGCTGCAGCTGGCCGCAGCAGCTCATTATAGACTAGTGCAGTGTCTCCGGTAAACTAGGTGATGCATATGGAACGGGAATTACTAATTACAACTGTTTGCGACTACCAGTACAGTGAGTCAATTACGAGTCCCAGATCGCACCAAAAGCAGGGATGCCTCGACTCATCATGCCTAAAACGAGACATGAATTCAATGCACCCCCAGCTCGGCCAAAACATACCGTAGACAAGTTTCTGCGTCAGCTTCTGGTTCGATATAACACAGACTGCCTCTGCATCGAATTCCTTGACAAGACGAAGTGTCAGCTAAGAGAGTCGTGAGCATGCATCCCATACATGATTGGACAGCTCTCACCTTGACCATATCAGGTTTGCCGTGTTTCCGGGTGTCTAGGAATCGTTAGAACGTGCCCTGCATGCCTCGAATACTCTTACCATAAATCACTGCATCCGGCGAGGCGCCCAAAATCTCATCCACAAGTTTGTCCCCAAATGTTTCTCGGACGTTGGGTGATGTCCAAAGGAGACGGATAGGGACTCGTTGTTCGAAAATGGAACCCGCACATGGCTGCTCCGGTGTCAGCGCAAGTCGATTGAAGGCATGCAGACCTATTCACCCCCACCCCTGACCCGGTAGCGACTAGTACGATCCTCCGGAATAGCGGAGCAATGCGAAGCACGCCGAAAGACGGGGCGCCCCGAACCCAGATAGTCGACGGAGGGTCTGTTATGCGAGAATTGGTCCAGTCTCCTGCCTGGAAAAATAATCAGGTCAGAACGTTAGTATGGGTGGTTAGGGTATACTAATACCTTTGAAACAACGAGCGAAAATCCTTTTTCGTTCGGAACAGGGATGGTCGCGAAGCCATGCCAGTCTTTGAGTGGGTGGACCGCGAGTCGGACGAAACTTCCCGGTAACGTTGTGGCTATTTTTCAAATGAAACCTCTCTTTGATGTGGCTGAACGATAGGCAACTTACTGTGTGTAAAATAGAGTCGGACTAGTCGGAAAAAGAAAAAAAAATCAGATCTAGTCTCGATGGAGGTGGAGGAAAACAGCAATGAACCAGCATGTTCCGACAAAACCTCGGCCCTCACGGGAACCTTCCGGAGTCGCAACCAAGGCAGGATGATGGATCCTATAATATAACCAAGTTAGAGCAACGGTTTGGAATTGCGAATGTAACAGACCAGTCATGACGATGAGCATCCAAAAGGGAGCAGAATGGACCAGGGCATGAGAGAGCGACTGCTTCCCGCGATAGTCGTTGGTAAGAAGAACGATCTGCGCCCACACAAGGATAATAGCCGTCCACCCAAAAAATCGATGAACGCGTTCAAAGGAGTCGTGTCGTTTGCTTCTAAACGAGGGATATGCGAATATCACCATACCGCATAGAAAGAGGAGAATCGAATACGAGACAGTAACAGTGGCCACGGATGCCTGCAGGCTTTGTTCAGTATCATGCGCAGATCATAACCTTGAGGTTCCTTACGTGAGCGGTGTCGCCGCCATCAACCACCTCTTTTGTTGCTTTCCCGCAGAATACAGCCAACCACAACGTGCCCGAAACCGCTGCTCCGGAGTGGATGCCACCTGGCATGTGATACACGCTATGAGCGAGTCAGAAAGATTTAGATAGCGATAGAAGCGCCTCACCGAGCACAAACGCGACGGATTGAAAGCGGCCATCTGCAAGACTCAAGTGGGTGATCAATGAGGTTTGGAAAGAACGTACGAAGGGGGAACAGCGCAGAAGACGCTGAACAATGCGTTCACTACATAGTCCTGCCTCATAAGACTGTAGGACAATGGTCAGGCTCAAACAAGATGCGACAATGAAGCACCGACACTGCGACAAAGAGGTTGGCCAGCGTAATCAACCCGAGACGTGGCGCATCGGCTCCCCGAACCAGCAGGGCGATCAAAATGGCCATATTAGTGACGAAAACCACACCGAAAAGGCGACGATATAGAGTGAAGACCAGATGGCGCAGATTCCGCGCTTTCTTCCCTTGCAATTTGCCGGGAAGAACGTCCTCTTCGTATCCCTTCCACGGTTCGCGAACAACTGCCCCTTTGAGCTCAACAGAGGAAGCAGAATTCGACGTCACCAGTATGCCCAAGGCATTCTTGCTGTAGTCGACTGCAAACGGGTGGCGGATGAAGAATACCGGAGGGGAAGCCATGGGCATGTCGCTCGGTCTCCACCTCCGCTATTGTATGCGCAATGTGTTAAACATCATGGATATAACAGGTTTATCGAAATAAGCTAGACACAAGAGAAACCTGTGCCACATACCCGGGTCCAGTCTGTAACGTTCGCTCGTTTTGGAGGTCGAGGTGATAGATACCGGAAACATCGTCAGCGTAGGCTATCAGAAACATAAGCATCTATCTTGGACATGAACGCCGTGGACGTACATTCATCCTCTCATTTAGAGAACAACAATGTTATAAACATTAGTATTGAGGGGCTGATCAATTCAATATATCCTGCGAACTCCAACCAAGAATCCGCAATAGCGGCAACAATTCAACCGCTTCGCCACCGACCGCAGATCGACCGTGGTGGTGTACGTTTTGATCAAGAGCGCAAAACCCTCCGGGAGTCTGGCAGGGAGAGTGTTTAAAGGTACCAACTCCATTAAATTGGTGCACTGCCGTAGAATTGCGCGCAAGGAGCGGATGCGAGGGCAATGTCCGCGTTTGTCGCACCCGAGAGGCCCCGTAGCTTTAAAATACGGGAGAGGTCCCTGACGAAGAAAGTAGCCACTGCACTGCGGTGCTGCAGTGTGAGGCATAATTGGGTCGTGAGATTCGATGCGGGGTGGCAAAGATATGGTCCCGCCGAGGGTCAACGAGTGCACCCTCTAAAAGAGTCCGAGTAGTTCGAGAGGAGCGGCGGAGCAAGCGAATTTATATCGAAGCGGCCTGGACTGGATATCTGCCGAGCTCAGCGCTCGTGCGCTTTTTACGAGGCACCAGGAGGCTTGCCGACAAGTGCCCCCCCCCCCCCCCCCCCCCCCCCCCCCGGAGTGGTTGAGTTGAGTGCCGGCAAATTTCCGCGGAGCGGCGCGTGAGTTTGGCCCCAGCAAATTTCCGCGGAGCGGGGCGGGGTGCACAAGAAATTCCCGCGAAGCGGCGCGTCAATTGGGTACGCAGCATGATGTCGCAGATACCATGGTCAACACCAACGAGCTTGGGAGGAAGATCAGACAGAAAGAATCCGGACGTGCCACTCATCAAATCAGTGGCACTGCTGCGCCTAATTCGGCGTCACCCGGTACAAACACTTCCGAAGAAGTCTTTCGATAATTATGATCTGGCAAGTGAGGCCGCCGCCTGCCCCTTCCACAAGCACCACCGCTGCGCTGCTGGCTACTGCAGGCGATACTTGCGCTGCATCCAACCTTTTAAACTGCTTCTTTTTGTGTCCAAACGGTTGCCAAACGGGCTCTGTTTCTGCTTGCTGGGTGCCTAGGCTGTCTGGCTACTAGGATACGAATACTAGGCGATACTCGTGGATAAATTCACAGGCTAGCCTGGCTGTTGCACGGATCCTGTGCCGGATCCTATTGTGTATCCTGCACACTCCAACCCGTTGCTTGCTGATCTTAGATGGCACTGAAATAAAGGTCGGTCGGTAGTAGGTACACGGCTAAACGGAAATTTTGTGAATTCTTAACAACTGCACCTGTTACACCCAGTTTCTGAGCCTAAATAGAGGGGGAGATATATATGTACTCCCTTCTAAATAGGCTGCCTTTAGCTTATATCACACCGTAAATACAGATAGCTCGCAGTTAAATATGCCGATAGTTACTAGATAGTAGATAGATTTATAGCTCCTTATCTACGCTATCTCTGGGTTATCTCGTTGCTATCTACAGACGTTGCCGTCAAATGCCGGAGCGCTCCATCGCGATTTGATGGTGCACATCAATCCCATCGAACCCGATGCAGCGCGAACACCCAAGCCCACCATGCCCCCAGAATTCAAGGTAAATTCAAGAGAAAAGAGGGTTATAGCCAGCCAGTATGAAATTCTACCTCTCATTTCAAGTTGGCTTGATCCATTGTTTTTTTGGCGCAGTAATGATGAATTCCAAAATGACAAAAGTAAATACTGAAGGACACAACAGATGAAGAAAGCACGGGGTTTCAGTATGGGTACATGAGAGGCCAGTCGGGTATGTAATCTAGTCAGTGGCGGAGATCCTGCGGACTCCAGCGTCTCTCCGCCTTTTCCTGTCTCGGGTTGTCCAGCACCGTATCTTTGTTAGTGCAAGCCACGCGAGGGGCATTTGGTTCCGTGCTCTAGATCTGCTTTTATAGCTTCGTCGCAAGTGACTGTGTGCCCAAGGGGCACTCGGGATTCAAATGCCGGACAGGGGGTGGGGGGGGGGGGGGGGGGTCCCGACCAGGCCTTAAAAATCTTTTTGTAGTAGATTTCAAACTAAGCTAAAACAATGTTTTAAACTCATCTTAACCTATGGGAAAGCCTGAGAGACATGTATAGGGTCACCTTGAGTGTCTACAAGGTCCCACTACCCTTGGTAGACCACCAAAAATATTTTTGTAATTTAAAGGCAGTGAAAGAGGCACCAAAAGTTGTCCAAAAGATATATTTGAGTCACTTTCCAGTTCCAATAAAATATCTTATGGTCAGTATACACCCAAAGACCTGTGGGCAGAATGTACTTCGCGGTGGCCTATTCGGGCAGGCAGCAGCTTGAGAGCGGCCATCAGGTGGCGATGCATGGGCACATGACCCAGGGAGGCGGTCCGACGGTACCCGTGGGGAGCTCCTTCCCTATGTAGGGGGGAGGGGGGGGGGGGTCTGGCCGGGGTCCTTAGGGATCTTTTCGACCCCCTGTCCGTTATTAGAATCCCGAGTGCCCCTTGTGTGTGCCTTGGTAGCATTCTGCTTGTTGGCAGCTTGCAAAGTTGTGAGCACAGTGGGGAATGAGACGGGAGACAGGGGCGGTGGCATAGGGAGCCTCAGGGAGTCGGGGAATAGTGTCTCATCTACGAGATATGGGAGAGTTATGTCGCACATTGCAGGGGCAGGCTGAAGTCAACGTGCACCAAAAACATTTCGCTCCACAGCCAAGTTGGTGTCAACTGGGATACTGGAATCGAAGGTGTTGGCAGGGAAGGCGAAGCTAATGGTATATCAACCATTGCGGCAAGGTGCACTTGGCAGGGCGTTGTTTTGGATGAAGTCAACGTGCACCAAAAACATTTTGCTCCACAGCCAAGTTGGTGTCAACTGGGACGCTGGAATTGAAGGTGTTGGCAGGGAAGGCGAAGCTAATGGTATATCGACCATTGCGGCAAAGTGCACTTGGCAGGGCGTTGTTTTGGATGTCCGTGTTGAAAAATGGGGCTGCCTGAAATGCAGCACCATTGCCCACAACTTGGAGGTGAATGTCCATGGGAGGGGTCACGGGTACCAGTGTTAGCTGCGCAATAGCTGCACCTGTGTCTGCAGCTGTGATTGTGTGCCTCTTTTTTGTTTCCGCATTTCTTGCCATCGCACTGCAAACCAACACCAGGTCCTCTAGGGCTCCGAGCTGTCCTGTCTGACAGGGACAGGACCCGTCCGACAAGGAACACCTGTCCCCGGCCATCGACAGGTGACAGGTACCAACAGGCATGTGTTGGAAAAACCCCTGAAAAGCCCTGAATACCCCTGGAGGTTACGTCCTGACTGACCCAAATTGCCCAATGTTTTTGTCTGGACAGATTTTGTGCAAGAACTTGGCAAGAACGGGTAGTTTTTGTCCCAACAGGGTATAGCCGAGCCTTCCAAAAATGGTAATCTCCTGTTCTCACAACTCCCAAAATGCAGAGTCTCCTCAAAGATACACATTTATGCCATTGGAGCAAAATGGGGGTGACACCGGGGGCAAAACCCGAGGCATATGGAATCTATGGAATCCATATGCCTTACAGGCATGTCTGTCACATGTGGTTGATCCGTAGGACAAAGGTAATTGACACCTTTGTTCTATGGATCACCCACATGCGAAAGATATGCCTGTAAGGCTTTTGCCCCCAGTGTGAGTTGGAAGTATTCTGGAGGGTCTGAGGCCATTTTTGTCTCAAACATTTTTGCCACACATTGACTCAAATTTATTCAGCGAAGTTTCCCATCAGACGGTCGTAACCCGGTGCAACAGATGGGTGAGTCTTGCTAGAACAGCCGTTTTTCAACCCGTCCCATCAATGGGCCAGGCGGGTCGGAGCTCTAGTCCTCTCATCAGATTATATTGATGCACAGGATGATCCTTTACCTCTGTCCAACCCTCTCAAACCATTTTCCAGCAGCAAAGACGAAGAGGGGGTATGAACCCCTATCCCATCTCAGAAATTGCTGCTCGCCGAAACATTTGGCAACTCTTCTCCACTAGCAGCTCATGGACCGTGATGGATATATCACCACCTACAAAGCTCTTCCACACCACTGGCAATAGGTCCGACTGGGTTTGTGGATGACAAGGACAAAGATGCGCAGCTGCACCTAACAAGTAGTCTCTTGTAGACAGACACTTTATATTAGTGCTCGTTGTGGAAGGGTAGGATGGACTGCTGGTCGCCTGCCCCTATTTTATATCTCTGTACGTACTTTACGATACATGGGCCTTTGGACTGTATATTAGTTTTGTATGTACATTTGTTACGGAACCTCCCTTTTGATCCCAAACCACCACGATCATTGCGACCAGTGACCTGAGTGCTCCAACGCGAGCACGTCACCAGTGAAGCCCTTTCCAACCTCACCCTACATCTCTCCCTCCACCGAGCCCTTATTGAGCCACACCTGTACCTCACGCCCACACGGCACTTTTATTATCACATGCTATATTTTCATTCCACGCCTATACACTATTTCCGGGACCTTTCGCCCACTTCCTGCTTCACCCGTACCCTCCAGTATCTGGACTACTGACCCAACTTTCTGTCTACCAGCTTCGAACTCTGTTCTGCGACAGTGGAGCCCACTGCTAGGGGAAGGTTCTTCTATTGAACCTTCTCTGGGTCATTGGTGTCATCTGTGTGTCCTTCCTTTCATTTGAGTCCACTTCCCTACTGGTCCCTGTGCTGCTCTCGAGCTCTTGTCGTCGCCCATGTACCCACACGCTTGCCATGTTGCACCACACCTTGTGTTCGCTTCGGAGCCAATTCCCACGTCACCACGTCCTCACTGAGTCCCTGAACTCAAGGTCGCCGATCAATCAATATCTCCGTGTGCTATGCGACACCATTTTCCACTGTGCGATCTTGCGCCAACGCTGAAACTGCGCTCACACCACTGTTTTGTGTGTGGTACTACAGGGAGACATCCCCTCAACTTTCGAGTATGTCTGTGCACCGCTGTTCTGTTGCACCAACCTCTTGCGAAGATAAACGATGATGGACATCTTGTTTTGTTTGACGGATCGCTGCTGCCCAGGACACGTCACCCAGGCGGTGTTGCAGCGCACTTGATTTCGCACTTCCATAACCTCACACGCACTGTTCTCGAGCCTCCCGAATCACGGCCTGTGCCCACCGCCGCTCATGTTCCATCGCATGTCGAACCTCACGACCTTGTTCTTTCCCCATTGCATGAGTTCAACTCACGTTCCCCCCATGTGATTCTTCCTGTCAATTGTGCAGAACCCAAGCCTGAGAACGTCCCCTTTGCACACATTCCACACCCGAGACTGTCGTTGGATTGTGCATGAGCCACAATCCTCCTTGTGCTTCTCGAATCCATGCTCAACAGTGTATTTGAACTGCAGCTTCATGCCATCCTCATCCTCCTTGATCGCCTGAGTGCGAAGGATCCATTGAGCTTGCAGGAGCGCATTCAGCCCGACTTTACGTCCATTTCACTACCTCTTCTGTGATTATATCTTACTTACTCTTTACGCTTACCAGTTCATCGAGTCGCGGTCCATCCCTTCCCTTTTTTCAGAGTCATCTAAAGGTCGAGATTATTGTTCCTCCCACTGTGGAAGGGTGGAATGGACCGCTCGTCACCTCCCCCTTATGTTATATCTCTGTACGTACCTTACATTACATTGGTCTTCGGACCGCTCTTTAGTTTTGTACGTACACCTGTCAATCATTAACCTTTTCTCCCACAAACCACCATCTACGACGCAACCAGTGACTTGAGTAGTCCACTGTGACTATGTTGCCAGTGAACACCTTCTACCTCTACACCACATTATCACATCTCCTGATGTGCAGTGGAAAATATGTTTCCCAAGAGTTGCTTGAAATAGAATTTATTCAAGAGATAACTCTTTGTGTTCGAAAACCCCAACGAACTTCCTTTTCAAGGTTTCGGTGTTGAGTTGGTCAAGTTAGGAAGGTGTCGCTTACGTACACGGTGGCTGTGTAAGTGACGTCGACAACGATAGTTTCAATATCTAGCTCAATCTATTATACAAAGGAGGGTTCGTCAGGTGATTTTTGTCTCGGAAACACGTGATCTTTGTCTCGAGACAGATGCTGAGACAAACATTGGTTAACCTCTTCCTCCCTCTGCATATCGCCGCCGCACCCCTTATCGCATTCGTTTGGCCTCGGCAGCGCGCTGCTCACTTTCATCAGCCTTCAGACACTTGACTTCCTTGACCCCTTTTGACCTCTTGACTTCATGGCTCTGAAAACACTCGCGCAAAGCTTCAACTCCTCTGCCTTCCAAGACTTACTATTTACCATAATACTATGTTATCTCTCAGTAAGCCCTATGTACTTTACAATGCTAATAGACTCTTCTTGCTATGTTGTCTGTGTGATTCCGTGAGGGTGAAACTGGAAACTGTGCATCGTGTTACTGCCAGAGGTCAAGCCAGGCTGTGTTTTGGCTCACCAAGCGCGCCGATCTCCTCCATAGCTCTCATGTTGAAGTCTTGGGTGTGCATCTTCGCAATTTTCATACTTTTACTTCTAAAAATGTGAGTCCTGCGCCATGGTAAAAATCCCCGAGCATACTAAAGTGTCTTTTAGGGCCCCTTCTCTGCTGATGCAATGCACATCAGAATGCGATGAAGCACGGCCTTCAACTCCTTCTTTGGACTCTGCCCATGCTGCACTCCGAGACACGGATCGGGAGCAGCAATCAGCCCTTCAAGAAATCCCAAGTCGACACAGACACCATATCAATGACGAGAATGCTCATCCTTCGACATCTCCGACCCGGGGTGCATCTACCTCTCATGCTGTTCAGGTGCAAATAATGATTTGATTCTCATGGATTCTCCAGCAACCCTCCAGCCTTCAGACACTTCGGCTAACTGCAGCTGCGTCGAATAACAGCTTCAGAGGCAATGGGAAGCAGCTGCGCAGCCAGCGGCTCAACACAATTCACCTCTGAAGTGAATAGGTTCGCTGCTGCTCAGCGGGAACGTCGGGAACGAGAATCTAGAGAGCGCGAGCGACTGCAGCAGCATGGGCAGGGAGATCGTGAGCAGCGAGAGTGGGAGGAACGAGAGCAGCAGGAGTGTGTACAACGAGAGTGGCGAGAGTGGGAGGAACGAGAGCAGCAGGAGTGTGTACAACAAGAGCGGGAGGAGTGTGAGCACTGGAAACGGGAACGGGAGGAGCATGAGCGGGAGGAGCGGGAGCGTCGGGAATGGGAGGAGTGGCAGCATCAGGAACAGGAGGAGCGTGAGCATCAGGAGCGGGAGCGCCGAGAACAGGAGAAGCGGGAGCGTCAAAGACGGCCCCCAGAGGTCGACAGGCAACCCGTGTTCACGAACCGGCCAGCTGGGCAGCGCGCATGTTGGGAACGCGAGCAGTTACAGCCTCCGTTTTCATTCTAAGGGGAACTTGGAGCCAGAATCAAGAAACTGATACTGTCTTTTCAGTAGTTCTTTCGAGCATGAAAGAAGACAGTAGAAATCAAACAGCAAGAAATCTGTTGCAGTAAGTATGAATCTATGAAGCTGAATCAGGAATATGGGGGACAGGAGGAACCAACAGCAGGTTGGTGACAAGTGTCCACTTTTTTTCTTGGTCTTCTTGCAACTGCTGATCAGTTTCAAACTGAACCGGGATTCACAGGCTCAACAATGATCTGCTTTCATCAGGGACAGGAGGAATGACTGCAACCAGATTTATTGAAATTCTGAATCCTTTCAACCCAATGACTTGGCGGCAAATACCACAATTCCGTTGCGGAGCACGGGTTCCTGCTAGTTAAGTTGAATTGAACTATGTTGAGTGTTTGAAATAGACTCAGAAGCTCAAGCACGCGAATAAGAGATGTTAAGAACTGAATAGTTGATTGCCCAAAAGTTTGTACAAAGGGGAAATCTAATCTACTAACTACGAAAGTCCGGCCCTTTTATACTTTTTCTAGTACAGCCCCGAGGCAGTAGTACTGCCCAATAGCAATGTCGCACAGCCTAAATGCAATGTCACAGCTTAAATGCAATGTCACAACTTCTGATGCAGTGACAGTCACAGCCTTCAACACAGCTCTGATAACAGCTATCTTATCTTTTCCCATCAATTCCTCTATATTCATTTCTTAGAGTTGCGTGCATGTTTATGGTAAACAAAAACTTGGCAGCACACCGAGCCTTTATTGAGCTGCACCCGTATCTCACGCCCACATGGCACATTCCCCATTTCACACCCGATTTTCATTCCACGCCTATACACCATTTCCGGGACCATTCTATCATCTTTCTGGTTCACCCGTACCCTCCAGTATCCAGACTACCGACCTGACTTTCTGTGTACCAGCACCGAACTCTGTTCTGCGACATCGTACCTCTATATAAAGTCTGTGATTACGTGTGGGGGGTCTGATCGGGCTGCTTCCTTATTATGTAATTCGGAGCTAGCTGTATCACATGCCACACGCGCTTTTTCAGCGTGTTCCTCTCCTCCACGCCCTGGACACACCAGCCATCCATATCATTAATGGAAGCAAGCGCGGGGCGTGAAACGCGCGCGGGTCCGGTTGACATCCATCGGAATGCCAGGCGGAAGGGTGGGCACCGGTGCGGCTTTAGGAGTGGGCGTGAAGGAGGGGACTGGGAGGAACGTCCCAGTGCGGGGGCATGCGGCCGGAGCCGGGGCGCAAGTCGGGGGGGCTCCCGCTCGGACACGGGCAAGGGTGTTGTACTGGCGGAAAGCGTGGAGACGCCATCCGGCGTAGTCTAACAGCGCCGGGGCAGTTCCGGATGTCGTGATCGCTGTATTAATCCGCAGAGCGAGCCCTGCGCGGTACTTGGTGATGCAGACGAGTGGGTCCGTGTATCCGGCCGTGGCGGCGAGTTCCTTGAAGTCGTCCGTGTACCGGTAGACGTCGCGGGAGCCTTGGTAATAGCCATGGGTCTCTAGCTGGAGGAGAGCTTGGTCTTGCTCATTCTCTTCTACGAACCAGAGCTGGAACTCGGACTCAAATTCCGCCCAAGATGGGAAGGGGAACGGAACAATCACGGACTGCCATTCTGCCCATTGTCCGGCCGTGTCTCCTGCCATAAAGGAGTGGTGAAGTCTGGACCTGCCGCCAGAGCCAGAGCGGCAGGGACAGGGGCAGCTGCGGGTGGATTCTGGCTGTTGTGTAAAACACGGAGGAGTAAGACTTCAATATTCACAAGAGAGTCTTTGACTGCTGCCAGCCAGGACTCGGGGTCAGACAGTATATATGGCCAGGATAACGTGTTATCCTTGGGCACCATCCCAAGGGCTTAATGCGTTATCTCTGGGGTAGCCATATAGGGAAGGCATGGACATCTCGGACATCTCTCTATGCCGGGGTGCATCATTCCGGCTTGCCTCGGCTTTGGCAGGCACCTCCCGGGCATCTCGGACAAGTATTATTCCATGCCAAACAATAAATATTTCAGTTAAATGGCTTAATTGTGATGGCTGTCCGCATTGGGTCGAAAAAGTTGAATCCCGGCAATTCCCAGAATATTGATGGCTGGCCGTTTTGGGTGCCTCCCTGCCTTTCAATTGATGGGGTGCACAAATTTGGCTCCCATTGATGGTTCTTTGCTTTAAAAGCCAATATTCATTCTGAAAGCGCCGGCTCTCAGAAAGTATTTTGCATTTTGCAGGCCAATGAGGCCACCTATTGAAAAACCATGTAGATGACTCTTGTAGCCCTTGATGAGCTCTACAACTTGGTTATAAACATCACTCATTTGCGTTGAAATTTTCTATTTTGGGAAATGAGTGCCTTCGTCCCAAAAAGGAAATTATTGGCAAAACCCATCCCTCATGCGCTTTTCATCCGTTTTGGGTGTTCTAACCTGCTGGGGGTATTTATTCATAGCTTCTAAGGCTTATTAAGATTGATTAAACACCATAATAGTGCTGCAATGAGGTGAGAATAGCGAAATAAATGATTTTTGCCTTGGGGCTCAGTATCTTTGGAATGTATAGCTATTGTCATGGTGAAATAACACCTGCTCATATATTCAGGTTGTTTGAAGGCAATCCCTGCCTCATACCAGCCTATAAATATCAATAACATTACCCTTTGCCCTTATCAGGAAATGCCATTTTCTCTTGATTACCTGTCCTTGGATCGCTTGCAGCCCATAAGGCTACTGTCCAAAGGTTTATTCCATGTTAACCTGCCAGAAATGGGGACACTCAGGCCTCAGGTAAGTCAATGTATCATCCTTTATCTTGATAGTGAATTCCTGTGTTGTGCACCTCATATACCTAGTGCCATGGTTATGGAAACAGTTGTGCAACATCCCAATGAATTCATAAACCCTTCCGATGAGTTTGAACCTAATTGTACCCCAGAATATGGCCTCAAACTCGAAAAATGTGGAATCACATTTTTCGCTTGTTTGATGAATAGGGCACCTAGAAGATGAGATAAAGCTGAATAAACACCATAGAATGAAAGAGAGAGCTCAATAGACCCAGAATATGCGAAAAATCATGAGCTTTGGTCAACATTTGGCCAGATAGTGTTTTGAACTATCCAGAAAATTTGTGCACTAAGCTCATGGCAGACCCACTTGCTCCCAAACAGTACTTCCTTTATTTTGGGTTATACACTGTATTGAGAGCTCAATTAAATATGTTTTGTATGCCGGTACCCGGCTACAGTTGGGGGAGCTTGCCAAATCCGAGTTCTCCTTTGAGTTCAACACAATAAATAACATTACTCAAGAGAAATTGTACTCGCTAAGGTCCATTCCATAAGTATCTAAAGTGAATCCGAGTTGTGTTCGACGTTGTGTGTCTAATTCGAGCATCCTCATTGACTCAGTCACTGTGGGCCGCAACAATCGGCTGTGGGAAAATGATGTCCGGAAAGCAATTCCACTCAGAGTTTTAACTCGTGATACTGCCACGAAAGAAAGTCCAGAGGAAAAGTCCTTCTGCCCGAGATCAATGACTGCCCTTGTGAGGGTAAGTCCTTGGCTTTTGTGGATTGTTATTGCCCATGCGGGTGTCAATGGTAACTGACTTCTGGAAAGCGACCTTCCAGTTCTATCATCCCAGTGTGAGGTCACTGGAACAATAGGAACTCACGATGGATCAATTCCATCCCATTCTGGAAGAGGTGGACCTAATTCAAATCCATAAATTCTTGTCCAGTCAACAAAGGCAAAAACATACCTGAGTAACCACTAGTATCACATTTGACAAACACAACAGCAGGAAGGTTGAACTTGGGATCAGATCCCAGGTAGTACCAGATTTTTTTAACTGTTCCTTGCGCTCCATTAACCAAGCCTTAACATTGACCATAAGTTGTCACGTTTAACAGCAGACAATTATTCAAGGACATACCTTTGGAGGCCCAAACATTGCGAGTTATCATCACCCTTGCCCCTTCAGCCAATAAAACCTCCTTCTGCAGGCCCTCAGCATCCTCCTCTGACGCCTTTTTAGCTTCTGCACCATTATGTTTCGCTTTGCAAAGGACAACTGGCTTTCCAAGAGAAGCAAGCCGCCGAGTGTTCAATGCTTTCACAGCCTCTTTGGTAGGGATAAGGTGGAGAGTGTCTTGAAAGCTTTCACGTTCCTCGGCAGAGATATTGTCCCAGAAGCGGGTAGAAAAGAGTGCATGGTCAGCTTCAGAGCTTTTGTACTCGCGAAGCCTCAGCAGAGCATCCCGAAATTGTATCTGCTCAGGATTGTCCCCCTGCTGGCGGAAAACTTGTTGCAGTGTGACAGACTGGGTCAAGGACTCAAAGACAATTCTTCCTTCATTAGCAAGTCCACCCAGTCGTCCAAGCCCTGGTTTATTGGAGTACCATGGTGTATCACCAATTGGAGGAAGCTGATGGAAATCACCGAAGGCAATTGTTGGCATCCCACCAAACACGTCATTGTTCCCTGCAGGGAATGCTTGTCGGAGACGTCTATCACATCGACCCAACTGAGCCCGGCCGATCATGGACTTCTCATCAATGATGAGTAGCTTGACATTCTGCCATTGAGTTTGAAGTCTGGTTAGGCCCTGGCGTGAGAGTTGAGCAAAGTCTTTCTTCTCTTTGGCTGGGATGCCTAGCCCAAAGTTAACAGTCCAACCACAGATGCCGAAAGCAGAAATCCCTGTTGGAGCAAGGCAGACTGTTGGGTCTTTTGCACCCAGCTCCTCTGGATCTATTCTGAATTGCTCCCGTAGTGCAGTTGTAATACACCAGATGAGAAATGATTTCCCTGTTCCCGCAGTACCATCAACATTGATTCGCAGTGGAAGTGGTTTAGTTCCTCCATTGGCATTGACAAATTCAAGCTTTTTGAAGTAAGCCATGACTTGGAGAAATACATTGCGCTGTTCGCCCTTCAGCAATCTATAGTCATGTTCTGGCAGGGACTGGATTTCATCATTGGGTGATTCCTTGACTTGGTCAGAAACCCAGGATGCAGCAGCATTGATTGTTGCCTGGTCTGCAGAATTTGCTGCCCAATCATAAATGTCTATGTCTCGGGTGCCAAGTCGGCCAAGGTTTGACTCAACAGAATCATTTGGTGCACGTCCAGCTTCCTCCATCCATTCTGCCCGATAGTTAGTGTCCTCGTCATCCTCTCCAGGAACTGACTCAGAATCACTGTTGTCAAGCTCTTGAGGTGGATCATCCACAGAAGTGGGAAGTGTGTCTGGTGGATGCACATGGTTTTTGTCTACACACTCTGCTTGATATGCAGCTGCCCAACTTGCATATTTCCCTGGCTGAGTCAGTGAGATCCGAGGCAGATCACTCCCCTCCAGCAGCTGTTGTCTTGCTTTGAATGGATGATGGAGGAGTAATTTGGCATAGCAGTACTTTTCGTAAACCTCATCATTGTCAATATCAGGGCGGTACCGAGGCCAAATATTGACAATGTATGGCAAGGCATGACAACATCCCTGTTTCCGAGGTTTGTCCCTGTCATAGTCATAATGGATGGCAAATTCCAAGAGTGACACATCCTTCAACAACGCCGAGTGTGGCCCTTGTGCACATTTTTCATAATGCTCAATCAACCCTAGTCTTTGAACCTGACGGGTTTCGAAATTGAGTGCAGCAGAGGTTGAATCAGGATCAACACAAAGGCTGCATGGAGTGCGTCGTGAGCACCGGACCAACTGGCAACCAAAGAGGATGTGGCATGTTTCCTGTGCAGACATATCGCGTTCTGCTGCAAAGGTGGACAGCATTTTCTGATATACAAAACCTGCAGCATCAGAGTCCTTGAGCCGAGAGATGGCAGTTTTGAGAATATCCTGGTAAGTTGATGACTTGCTATCTGCCTTGCTAGCATATTTGGCTACATATGCAATCACTGAGTCACGATTGATTACTGGGCGAAAATCAATGTTGGCGCGCCAGGTCAGAATGACACTGGGGTTGAATGAATTTAAAATTGGGTCATTTCACCGTGTGTGAAGTTCTGCAAATTTCTTATCGGGTTCTTTGAGAAAGGCAGTCTCCTCCCGACATGTCTTTGGAAATCCAAAACGACAAAAAACCTCCTGCATGTCCTTTTTGCAGCACTCACAATAGCCAGGCTGACACTTGGTATGACGTTGCAATCGATTTAACATCTCTGCCAACTCCAATTTGGTGTCTTCAAGGGAACTGAACAGCCGTGCAGAAGGGTGTACTGCAGCTGGAGGTGTGGATTTATAAGGATGCCATGTTGATATGTGCTCATCCCAGAAGTTGATAAACTGTTGCAGCTGCACAGGATCTGATGTGTCCAGAGTATCTACAGATGGAGCATCTTGGAGCCAAAGGAAACCATGAACATGGCTGCTACCACGGTGCTGCCACTCATATCTACAAGCATGTTCAGTCAATGGACACATCAGAGAGAACAAGTCATACCTCCACCAAAAATCCTTCACTTTGAATTTTACTTTGATAAAGTGCTCAAAGTAGATTTCAAATCATTTTTGAAAGTAGTATGCCGCAATTGCCGGATTTTCATTGAGATCCTTCATTCGCACCCGATATGAATGTGCATCCTCTGCCAATCCCTCGTTCCCATTGGGCATATGGCGGTGCATATCTGGCCATTGCACGTCTGCAGAGGAGAAGGTAGCAAAGACATGGGGAGAACCACATTCTGGAGAGCGGATTTGTGCAATGAGGTTTTTTTGCACATTGGACCAAAATGGCTGTGTTCCAGGTAGGTTCACAGCACCATGAGCAACCCGATCGGCAAGAGATTTGACATCATTATCTGCAAACATTTGCTCTATCTCCTCCACTGTCAAGTCACGATCCTCCCGATGAGTTGTAGTGTACCATTTAGAAGCCTTCTTGGCATGATGTCGCATCACAGTGTTGAGCGCCCAATAATGAAATCTTGGATGACAAGCAAATCTACCATCCTTGAACCGCATCAAATGCGCAGCCCACTCCATCATGGTGACCTTCTTGAGATGGTCTGCAGCAAAATCTGCAGTACCATGGGGGAAGAGTGTTGGAAAGGCATTGATTGCAATAGGCAGACCAGCATGTTCATTGATCAGGGTTCCATGAACAGGTGGCATTGTTAAAATAACTGGTTCATCACTGTGGAAAACAGCTGCACGTAGTTGTTCCATCTCTGTCTGGTCTGTATTGATGTTGGGCACAAAACCGCGAGTGAATGTGGGCTGCTCTTCCGGAATTTCTCCATCTTCTGGAGGTCCAGTGTCTGGATCCTGGTTTGGGAGAGTCTGTTCTTCCACAGTTTGAAGCTGATTCCGAATAGATGCGTCTTCAGGAAGATTCCGGACACGGTCCCAATCAATAGTGACACGTTGTGATTGGAATGTGGGATGATGCTGATAGAGGTATTCAAGCCATTGGTGTACAACTCCTCTTCGGACCCTGAAATCCTGGTGCACATCTTCCTCGGTTGCAGGATCAACCCCTCTCCGCCGCATGATGATGACATCACATTCTTCAGGAAGCAATGGAACCTTGTTGTACATCACTGCTGTATCGCGAGCAAAGTTGCAACAGTGTCCAGAATATTTGTACTGGCCCCCATGAACCTGATACAAAGAGACAAGTGCATGGACCGGGGAAATAATCATTTCCTCTATTTGGGTCAGAGCAGGCAGCTCGGGAGGAACATCACCGGGATTCATACGATTGATGTCCTGGAATTTGGTGCAGTTGTTGCCCTTCCTGCACTTTTCACATTGGCATCCCCTGGCATTCAAGTCAAACCAACGCTCATGGCAGGTGCTGCAGGACTCCAATTCAATCCCCATGATTTCTTTCCGAACCTTCTCCATCAAGGCTTTATCGGCAGCAGAAACAGCTGGTTGTGACAATGGGTTAACAGGTGGTAAGTCTTCCGCAGGATCCGGCTGCAATGGAGGGCCAGGTGGGATTGGATCAGGGTCAGGATCATTATTCCTCTCCAATTGCTGTTGAAGTGCTTCTGCATTGGCAGCGGCCCTCAACCGTTCTGCGCATGCCCGGCGAGCATGTGTGCATCGGTCACACCCAAGCAAACCCAGAGAAAACTGGTCTTTATGCACCCAATGACGGTTACTGGTACACCACTTGAGATTCAGATTTGGATGGTGTACCTGTCCACCAAACTCGCCCTGTCCACAATTACGCCGCCCAGGAGATCGATGCACAGGAGGTATAGGAGGTACAAGGCTTGGCAAAGGCAAAGGCATAGGTGGTGTATTAACCAGGGTTGGTGGAATAGGAGGTATAGGTGGTGTATTGACCGGGGTGGGTGATGGTGAAGGCAATGTGGGGCTAAGAGGTGGAGGGTCACTGTCACTCATTGGGATTGAACCAAAAACATCTCCTTGGAGACCAATTTCTGGAGCTCCTGGAGGTTGAGGAAAGAGTTGTTGGGGCTGGAAATCTGAATCAAAATCTAAATCCATGTCTGATTGGACAGGGTGATATCTGATCTGTTGCAAGGGGCTAGTAGATAGGTTCCGTGTTCTCTTCCTCCGATGCTCTCGGGAAGTTGGTTTCTGAGGCGTCAATTGACCACTTTGCCGAATCATTCGATCTGTCATATTCATGAGGTGCTGCTCCGATTGTGATAAAAAACATACTCTGAAGATGTGGTGAGGCACGGCGGACATCATTCGACAAGTTTAAAAGAGGCAGTGTCCCAGGATGCGGTGGACATCCTGTTGCACGTGTTCGCACACCCCGAGGACTCTGCATTACTGCAGGGTAGGTAACACCATTCAAGGACTTGGACCCATCCAATGCCCAAGCCAGAGGATCCATGGGGACTAGCGGCATGTTAGCTTTGAAAACACCCCAATCGATTTATTAGTAACATACCACCACCTCTTGGTAACTCTGGGAAATAAAAACCCAAGCCCAATGACAATGTACCAGAATTTGACAGTTGAGACATGGGGATCCGAGATGGTCCTGCAACAGCATTCTGATTACGAAACGGATTTTGTGATGCAATTCGATCTTTCTGGCATTGAGCCTTCCTACGTGCCTGGCAGCCGCAATATATGGCGGAATCCAAAGGCATAATTTCACTTTGAGCATTGTGTAAGAAACAGTCGACAGTTCAAGCAAAGAGTAACATACAAGACTGTTGTATCAGCACAATACTACACAGATAGCTGCCACAGAGAGCCAAAGAGAGCTACCAGCCAAGACCAAGGACGAGATAGGAGATGGAGGTCCCGATAACCCCGTGAATTTTTTCCAAGTACTCTACTGAAAGATATTGCCGCAAGACAGTGCCAGGGGAATTTCTTCCCAAAACTTATAAACACTCTTTAACACCCCTTTTCTGCTAGGCAGGTGGAAGTGAAAATTTTGGTGTAGTTTAAACTCAAGTTCTGGACACCGTGCTGTGAGAGAGGTCCGGCAAATATTGCCTGTGTGGCAGCAGCAAACCAAGGCCGCGCGGGTGGACTTCATACGGGGTAGGCTAATCTAACAGCTTCGGACAGGGTCAAGATCCTCAGGATTTCTCACAGCCGTAAACAACTGTGAGAAGCCAGTACAGAACGATGTCCAGGAGACGACCCGCGTCGTCTTCTGTGCACTGCCTTCTGATGTTCCCATGGTGAGACCATCAAATTCCCGTATATAGGTTTTTTGCAAACAAGTACAAAACATGTAGTCTACACAGCCACCCCGGATTTCGTTTCACCCGTCAGATAAGGGGGAGCAAGCTCCCCAATAAAGTAAGTGGAAAGTGACATTTATCATTTTCGAGGTTTAGTACTATTTACTGGCTGCCCTTTGAGTAGGAAGAGCTCACATAGTGTAGAAGACATGCTTTGGGTCTTCAGCACTCATTCTATAACCCCCTGGCATAGTGTATTAAGTGAACATTGAGCTGAAGTACAACAAGCCTGAATCTTGAGATACCTTCCCCAGAAAGTGCCAATGGTCAATTTTCCTACCATATATAAGTTGAATGTGTCCAGGGGATGCCCCCTTCATGCACCCATGACAGAGGAATGATGGGAATGCGCGAAAATGATGGGGTCCAATATGGCCAGAATATATTATATTCTCTAGTTTAGAACACTCTTGAACCCCTCCTAAGGGTTGGGGTGATCATGGATAGTTATGAAATACCTTTAGGATCCGGAACCAGTACTCCTGCTCCAAGTTATCTGGCCCAATGATGCAATTGATTATTTTCGTTGTTTTCGCTCTATTAACCTGCTACAATAGTGATTGGCATGTCACAATGGATGGTGTAAGGCATGAATAAATATCCCTACCAAGTTAGAACATCCAAAATGGATAAAAAGCGGGTGAAGGACTGGTTTTTCCAAGAATTTCCTTTTTGGGACGAAGGCGTTCATTTCCCAAAAAGGAAATTTTCAACGCAAATGAGTGATGCCTATAACCAAGCTGTAGAGCTCATCAACGGCTACAAGAGTCATCTATATGGTTTTTCAATAGGTGGCCTCATTGGCCCGCAAAATGCAAAATACTTTCTGAGAGCCGGCGCTTTCAGAATGAATATTGGCTTTTAAAGCAAAGAACCATCAATGGAATCCCAAATACATGCACCCCATCAATTGCAAGGCAGGCAGGCACCCAATATGGGCAGCCATCAATATTCCGGGAATTCCTGGGATTCACCTTTTCCAACCCAATGCGGACAGCCATCAATTTCAAGGCAAATTCCGGACGCTGTCATTTTGAACCCAATGCAGACATCAATTAAATAAATAGTGTTTAAATATTAGTTGTCCAATCTGCCATCATTGCCATCAGTGGCAGAAATGACTGCAGAGATGGTTATATTAGCATATGTGGCTGTACGGCAAGACCCTAGAGATAACGCATTAAGCCCGGAGCACCAGCCTCATCTTTGACAACCATGTCTCCACCCCCTCCCCTGTCCCAAATGGCCTCCCCAGGGCTCCCCCCTCAGTGCCCTCCTATATCTCCTCTTTGCGGACGACCTGCTGGTCGACGGCACGCAGGGCTACATCGACGACAACTCCCACTTGGAGGTTGGCGACTCGGTCGAGGAGACATCTAGAGGACTACATGAATACATGGATGAATCCGCCCTCCCACTTGCCAAGGAACAGGGACTCGACTACGACCTCCCCAAATTCCAGCTTGTCCACTTTGTCTCCCCGCTATGCCACCGCGACCACTACCGCCCGGTCCCTGTCCAGATAGGCAACATCACGGTGCACCCTTTGGAGACAGCTAAGCTGCTCAGTGTCATCCTCGACTTCAAGCTGACGTTCCACAACCACGCCGAGCTGGCTCAGAGTCGAGGTACCAAGGCAGTACTGGCCCTCTCGCGCATTTCCTCCCCCACATTTGGCATGCCCCACGCATACACCCGCCAGCTATTCCAAATGGTAGTTGTTCCCCGAATGGAGTATGCCCTCCCGGTGTGGTATCACCCGGTCACTAGCGGGGAGAGCACACGCCGCAGCGGCACGGTCTGGGTGGCCAAGGCGATCGGCAAAGTCCAAAGGCAAGCCTGCAAACTTATCACAGGTGCGCTCTGCACCACGGCCACCGACACCATGAACTTCCATGTGAATCTCCCACCAGTCCACATCTGCCTCAATCGCTCTGCATTTAATGCAGCTGCCCGACTCGCCTCCCTCCCCTCCTCCAACCCTGTTCGCGCCTCATTCCTCCGCTGCCAACGCATCCCCCGATTCCACCACTCCCCGATCCACCACCTCATCCACGCCTTCCCAATCTTCAAAAACAAGTTTGAGACCATCGACCCGCAACGGCGTATCATCCCGCTGCCATCGAATGTACTCACCACATCCATCACGGACTCGAAGGAGGAGGCACAGCGGTGGATGGAGAGGATTGTGGCAAGAGGAGGAACGTGCATCTTCACGGACGGCTCGGGGTACGAGGGAGGGGTAGGATCAGCAGCGGTCGCGATGAAAGATGGGATGATGGGCGTGATGCGACGGAAACATTTGGGCAGCGACAGAGACCACACTGTCTTCGAATCAGAGGTCGTGGGCGGCATCCTTGCCCTCGACATCATTTTGGCCACACCCCGCCTCACTGACGTCGACATGTTCATGGACTGCCAACCGGCCATCTCCGCGATCTCAACCCCTAAGCCCCAGCCTGGCCAGTACCTCCTCGCCACCTTCCACGCCCTCCTCGCCCGGCTACTCCGTGTCTGCCACACCCTGAAAATCCGGATACATTGGGTGCCCGCACACGTGGGAATTGCAGGCAATGAGGCAGTCGACGCATGCGCGAAAGAGGCTGCCCTTGGCACCTCATCCCCCCTCTCCATGTCAATAGCAGCATTCAAGAAGCCACTCCCGACCAGCAAGGCAGCCACCATCGCGGCGGGTGCCAAGACTTTCGCATCGCAATGGCTCGAGGAATGGAGACAGTCGACGCGGTTCGCGCGCATTTCCAAATTCAACAGCGCAACTCCCTCGAAGGCAATGCAGCGCATGTACGGTGGGCTCAGCCACCCCAATGCAGCATCCTTACCCAGCTCCGCACAGGCCATGTCAGCCTCAATGCCTTCCTTCACCGCTTCAAACTCGCTGCCTCATCACTCTGCCCTCACTGCCGCACCCCCGAGTCCATCCCCCACTTCCTCCTCTCATGCCCAGCCTACCGAGCCTTCCGACTCCGCCTTATCGCCCACGTCGGCACTGCCCGACTAACACTCCGCATGCTACTCTGCTCCAAGACCGAAGCCGCCCCTGTACTTGCATTTGTGCAAGACACTGGCCGCTTCCCAGCCTACGCGCTTTGACACGGTCTGCTCCCTTTCGCCTATTACTTATTTACTTTACTTTCTTCTTTCCTCTCTCACTCTAGATAGACTCAAAGATCACAATCGTCTCACAAATATTACCGTCACGACCTACTTCCATAGATTGATCAATCTCCCGAAGGCATACTTCCAACCTCCCCCTCCCTCCATCCCACTTTACGCTACCGATACCTACCGCCACGCCAGCCAGTAAATCACACTGTACCTATGTAGAAGTGCGACATGGGCCCCAAGGGGCCCGCAGCACTATAATGGAAACTGAATTGAAGCCCATGGGATGGTGCCCAGGTTTAACGTGTTATCCTGACCATATGAGCTGGGTCAGAAGCTGAGTCTGAGATGTGAACATCCGGGAGCTCGGGTTGCGTGGCCCCGTTTCCGGGCGTCGGGGCATCCATGGAGGAGGAGGGGTCGAGATTGGAAGTGGGGGAGGCTGGAGCGCTAGCGTAGCGGTCCGAGTCCGAGTCTACACCAAACTTCCCAATCTTGACCGGTTGATCCCTTAGATCCTTTCTTCTGCTGTAAGGGCAACCTCAGCTCGGCACGGGAGCATGGGAACTAGCGGGAGAATCCGAAGTAACTTAATTCACAGTACTAAATACAGAGTTCTAGAATACGCACCTAGCGGGAGAATCCGAAGAGAAGAAAGGATGAGGACTCCCATGCTAGGCGAGGTTTTTATATAGCAAATAGGTACTAGCCAGTAGCACGTGTCCGAAGTGATCGGCAATCGTCCCGAGCCTGATCGCATAGCACGTTCCAGTGCGAGTGGCCGGACGAAGGGGAACGAGGGGAACAGAGTCCGGAGGGACGAGGGGCGACGTTCCGGGCGGAGGCGCGGCCTGGGGCTCGGGTGGGGGTTCCAGACGGACGGGCGAGGCCAGACGGGGAAGGGGCTCTGGACGAAGAATCGGACGAGGCAGTGGGGCAGTGCAATGGGCCGGAGCCAGACGGACGGACGGACGGATGGACGGGGGGTTCCCCTGACAGCGGACGGGCTTCTCAGATTTTCAAACTGATTGCCAAGACATTTTCCTGGTAAGGGAAATCACTTTTTTCCGGCCACTTTTGATCATTTTCCACTAGGACAGTGGCCCTGCTCTCAATTCTTACCCGTTTGCCTTGGTTAAAGGCTCAATTGATTCACCTTCTAATCCTGCAGCGAACGTGGTTCTCAGATTTTTAAACTGGGGACCACGGTGTTTTCCTGGTAAGGGAAATCACTTTTTTATGGCCACTTTTGATTGTTTCCCAATAGGACAGCTGCCCCACCCTCAATTCCTACCTGTTCAGCTTGGTCATAGGCTCAATCGATTTGCCTTAAAATCCACAGGGAACGGGCCTCTCAGGTTTTCAAACCAGGCGCCACGGTGTTTTCCTGGTAAGGGAAATCACTTTTTTACAGCCACTTTTGATTGTTTCTCAATAGGACAGTTGCCCTGCCCTCAATTCATACCCGTTCGCCTTGGTCATAGGCTCAGTTGATTCACCTGAAAAATTGGCAGCGAACAGGCTTCCCGGGCTTTCAAACAGAACACCAAGATGTTTTGCTGGTAAGGGAAACCACTTTTTTTATGGCCACTTTTGAGTGTTTACTCAGTAGGGCAGCTGCCCTGCTCTCAGTTTTTCGCCTTTTCCCTCGGTTATGAGCTCAATCCCTTTGCTGTAAAAGTGCACAGGGCATCAGTAACTCAGGTCTCCTCATCACCCCAACAACACTTCCCTGGCACAGGAGTTTAGTTTCTAGCAGATTTTGGCTCAAGACAGTGGTAGGGTTGGTTCTGGGCCTGTTAGAAGCATTATTTCATTGCATGTTTGACTTGTATCCTATAACTAGCATACTACATTTTTATATTGGCACAATACACACTATTGTATGTTCTGACTCAGTTGACGCTGACTCTATCTTGCAGTTCTTTCCTCTTGGGTTGCCAGATGATGTGGACGTTGATATGTGTCGCCGCACATATGTCCACATTGCTGGAGCTGTGATTGATCCCAAAGAGCCCACTGCAACCTGGTCGATGGAAGCCGACCAGTATACCTCCTCCTTCCGTGAGCTCCAGAAGGCTGCTAAAGGGCTCACTCGGTATATTATCTCCATCTTCCAAAACTACTTTGCTCACTCTCACTTTTTTGTATTCAGGTCGTTCTTTCCTGCCTTTTGCACCATTAAAGATTCTCAGCACTACTCAAACAACAAGAAGCCAGTCCCTTACTACAAATGTTATCTCATGGTCACAGGCTACCTGACGGATTTCAAAAGTACAATGGACAACACCGGCAAAGTGAAGGATTTTTCTGCATCGACGTCGAAAATGTAGCATTCCTTGGGAGCCAGGTGACACCCGCAACCGGAGGAACTGTTCCAGACAGCCCCGGTATGTATCTCTCATCTCTCGTGCTCTCATTATTCATCATGTCTCATGTCTTATTAAGCTTTATCAATACCGAGCAGCAAGCGTGGTTGGTCTTTCAGTGGTGGTACCAAGAAACGTCGCATTAGCAGCCCTGGACCAGAGATAGGACCTTCCTCTCCTGCTGCAGGGCCATCATCAAGTCCCTCTCCTTCTGCTCCTGGGCTTAGCGGTAGCGGTAAAGTCCCCAGTTCCAAAGCTTGAATACTTAGATGTTTGTCAAGTGTTATAAATTGCTTTAACCATGAATTACTTCAACAATGTCTTGGTGTTCTGATTCTCCTCTGAGCATATTGAGTCTGAGGTGTGATGTCCAAGGTAAGATGTGTATTTACATGTCGAGTCCTGTCACGCTGCCTCAAAGATGTCTGGACTACAGTTTATTCATGGAAACTTTCTGGAGTGTTTTGCCCACACAGTAATTCATTTTGAGACAAAGAGGTTCCGCCCTATTCCTGCAGTAACCGTCTGAAACCCCCCCCGTTCTGACGAAATTGGGTGAACAGTGCGTGCGATCCTGAATCGCAGGGTCACCATGACAGCACTGCCCCTGATGTTAATCCAAGCCGGTCCACAGACCCCACAGCAACAGACAGGGGCGACTCGAAACCTTCTCCCGAAAAATAGCGAGGAAGAGCTCTCAATTTGTGATTTTTTTTGAATCCCTGCAAAGTATCGGCAGGTGTTCCCTCATTTTATTCAGGCAATCTGATGACCTTATCATGTACAGTCAACTGGATCAGGTATGTCAATTCAGACTACTAAAATGATTTCTGATGCAGAGCACGGGTTCCTGCTAGTATCCTATAACTAGCATACTACGTTTTTATATTGGCATAATACACACTATTGTATGTTCACTATGTGGTGCTCCCCACAGAGGTAAATATAACAAATTGTTTTAGGTGTGAAATGAAGGGTTCTGAGGGGACCGTTTGCTGCGGATTTTGAAGGTGAATTGATTGAGCCTATGACCAAGGCAAACAGGTAAGAATTGAGGGTGGGTCAGCTGTCCTGCTGAGTAAACAATCAAAAGTGGCCGTAAAAAAGTGATTTCTCTTACCGGGAAAACACCTTGGTTTAAAAATCCGGGAAGCCCGTTCCCTGTGCATTTTCCAGGCAAATCAATTGAGCCTATGACCAAGGCGAATAGGTAGGAGTTGAGGGCAGGGCAGCTATCCTATTGAGAAACAATCAAAAGTAGCCGTAAAAAGGTGATTTCCCTTACCAGAAAAATACCTTGGCGATCGGTTTGAAAATTTGAGAACCACGTTCGCTGCAGGATTAGAAGGTGAATCAATTGAGCCTATAGACAAAAAAATTGAGGGCAGGGCGACTGTCCTAGTGGAAAACAATCAAAAGTGGCTCAAAATGGAAAAAAAAAATGGCTCGCTGCTTGCTGTACTGCAAAGAGTTGTAAAAAGCAACAGGAAAAACACAAAATTCTTGCCAAGGTGCTTTTATAATGATTTTAAACCTCATATAAAGTATTCTAAGGATACCATCCTCTACATATTTGAAATGTGCAGTGTTCAGGCCTATGAACAAGGCAAACGAACGAGAATTAAGGCTATTCATTCATTCATTCATTCATAATTCCATTATAGTGCTGCGGGCCCCTTGGGGCCCATGTCGCACTTCTACGAGATGACAGTGTAATTACTGGCGGGCATCGTGGGTGTGCAGGGTGAAGTGTCGTGAGTGAGTGAGGAGGGATGGAGAGGTGCCGCGGGGAATTGTATGAGGTAGCTAATTGATCATGGCGTGAATATGTATGGGGTCGGTGCGAGGCGAGAAGAGATACTAGTTCTAAGACTATCTAGTGGGAAGTAAGTGAGTAAATAAATAAGATGACGATGGGGTGGGAGTTAAAGGGCGTAGGAGGGGAGGCGACCAGTATCGCGTACAAAGGCAAGGACGGGAGCGGCGTCGGTTTTGGAAGTGAGGAGTAGACGGAGGGAGAGGCGGGCAGTGCCGATTCGGACGATGAGGCGTAGACGGTGAGCACGGTGAGCGGGGCACAAGAGGAGGAAGTGGGGGACCGATTCCGGGGTACGGCAGTGAGGGCAATGGGGGGAAGGGGCGAGTTTGAAGCGGTGGAGGAAGGCGTTGAGTCCTATGTGGCCCGTTCGCAGCTGGGTGAGAACGCTGCACTGTGGTCTGGAGAGCCCATTGTACATCCTCTGCGTCGTCTTCGAGGGCGTGGCGTTGTCAAATGTGGTGATGCGCGTGTACCTTGTTGAGTTCTTCCATTTGATCAGCCATTGCTCCGCAAATTTCTTGCTCCCAGCCGCAATAGTCGCCGCTCTACTGGCGGGCAGTGGTGCCCTGAACAGTGCAATGCGCAGGGTGAGTGGCGAGGACGCGCCTTGGGCTGCTTGTTTGGCGCACGCGTCGACCGCCTCGTTGCCTGCTATCCCCACATGTGCGGGCACCCAGTGAAGTCTGATCTTGAGGGTGCGGCGGCTGCGGAGGAGGCGGGCAAGGATTGCATGGAAGGCCGCGAGGAGGTATTGGCCTGGTTGGGGTTTGGGGGCTGAGAGCGCAGTGATGGCTGGCTGGCAGTCCATGAAGATGTCGACGTCCGTAAGGCGTGGAGTGGCGGCGATGATGTCTAGCACGAGGATGGCGCCAACAACCTCTGATTCAAAGACTGTGTGGTCTGCTTCGCCGCCCAGGTGCTTCCATCGCCTCTCTCCATCGTCCTTCCCTTCATCGCGACCGCCGCTGATCCCACACCTCCCTCGAAACCCGATCCATCCGTGAATATGCACATACCTCCCCATGCTGTTATTCTCTCCATCCGTTCCTGCGCTTCTTCCTTCGAGTCCGCGATGGACGAGTTAAGGGCGCCTGCCGGGAGCGGGGCTATGCGCCGCTGCGGGTCGATGGTTTCGAAGTCGGTTCTGAAGGTCGGGAAGGCATGGATGAGATGATGGATGGGGGAGCGGTGGAAGCGAGGGACGCGCCGGCAGCGGAGGAACGCGCTGCGGACAGGATTGGAGGAGGGGAGGGAGGCGAGGCGGGCAGTGGCGTTGAAGGCTGATCGGTTTAGGCGGATGTGGACAGGGGGGAGGTTGGCGTGAAAGTCCATCGTGTCGGTGGCGGTGGTGCGGAGTGCTCCTGTGATAAGCCGGCACGCTTGTCGTTGGACGAATTAAGGCTACCACAACTATCCTAGTTGTGAGGATCAAAAAAAGCCCCAAATGGGAAAAAAATCAGTCCATGCCTTATGTACCGCAGAGTGCTGTAAAGAAAAATAGATAGCACAAAGCATCCTCCAAAAGCTTTGTAACTGATCAGAACCCCCTAGTAGCTATCTGGGCAAGTGTCGAAATTTAGTGGGCTGTCATGGTCATGCTGCCAAGATGTCCAGGTGTCAAAATGGTTTTTTTGGTCACGGGTCACACCCCCTGTTGAATTGAATTAAATAATCCAGTATACAAACAACATAGCTGCATTTGTAAGCAATCCTCAAGAAATTCATTGTGGCTTCTCTAAGACAAGAAATAAAATTGATTAGAATGTCCATTATGTGCCTTCACATTGTGCAAGTACTCTTCTTAGAATTTAGGAAAATCCCGTCATGTTCTGAGACATATTGCTGCAAAACCCTGTAATTCAGGTAATCAAGTATGAGGTAGAGTGAAATAATCCCCAAGAGCTGTGCAGAAATATATTTACATAATCATTCAATTCTCCATCCATGAGCCAAAAATATATTTCTCATCTTGGAGAAGCCACAATGAATTTCTTGAGGATTGCTTACAAATGCAGCTATGTTGTTTGTATATGTTGTAGGCCAGCCACTGTGGACCCAACTTTGAAGTCACATATGTCACACCATCACACAATCTAATTTTGCTGCCAACTCATTCTCTCTATCCAACTGTAATACTACTACTGAGATTGTTATCCCAGGAACCACAGCTGGGGAGGAACCTGGTGAATCATTAACATCAGGAATTGTCAGTGCTGTGCTAAGCCATCAGTGTAGCTGTGTAGGATTACACGGTCAGTCCAGCTCATGAACACCGGTTTCCAGGAATTATTCCAGTGTACACACACTACTAAATACACCATCATTCTTGGGCCCCTCCGAGCCCCTCTAGCCGAGCTCACGGTCACAGAGGGTTTACTGGTTTCCCATACACAATCGCTGTAGTAGAACTAGAATAACACAAAGAAGTACCAAAACAAGTTAGCACATTGACAGGGGTTTACCTCACTCAAGCAATTGATGCTATACAGGAATAGTGTAGAATCCAAGGACAATAAGCACATAGAACACAGAACTTCAATGGCTTTCAGGTGTCTCCGAAACACAGGCATTATTGACCATTACTTATGTTTGTAGATTTTCACTGATATTGCTGCATATGACAGGTACATGTGTTGGGCCATGTTGTTGCAAGTTTATGATTGCCAAGTTAGCAGGAAGAGCTTTTCAGACAAGTCAATATCACCTTGTATCCATCCTCAGGCATGAACCTGTGCACAAAATTGGCCGCATCCTGCAGCTGAATAAATTGTGGACTGGGATGGCATTGTTGTGGCAGCTTTGGTCCTATTCAAAACCCAAGACAGTTTGTTCTCACCAGTAAGTTCAAATGAACAGTTTGTGGAGGTCTGAATGTTGTTGTAGGCTGAATATCACATTTGGCTGAGAGCAAGGAGCAGGTGAGGACTTGCAGAAGTGTGATCCAGGTGTCTGTGAACAAAGGCACAATCCTGGAACAGCTTGGCAGTGGGCAGACTAATCATGGAAATTAACTTTGAAAATAATTCTAGTTCTTCCGAATTCATCAGAGTTTCAATTCCTGAGCTCAATGTACACAGTTGTGTGCAGTGACTGAGCTCTGTGTTGGTGTGAATGTCCTCAATCCAGGACCATTCAAGAACAAGTGAGTGCTGCGGATAGCTGTCAAAATTATTTACATCCAGTCTCCTTTTGGCAGTCATGCAGTTGCATGTGGATCTGCTGACTCAGCATCTCACGAAAAAGGTGAAGGTGCAACAACAAGAGTGGGTTCTGGTCAGGCAGCAGAGGGTGCAGAAGGAAACATGATTTTATCTCACAATGGCTACTGGGAAAGTCTTGAAGAGATTGAGGGCTGGCACTATCCACAGGAAAGGCTGGATGCATCAAATGTCTTCTGGATGACACTCCCAGTTGTCCAACGAGGCTGAAAATATATTTATTGTTGAACTACTGTCCAGATGGGAAGGGTGGGTAGACTGCTGTGAGGCTGTGGCCTTTCGGGCAGACAGAACACTCAGAGAGCTAGCAGCCAGCTTCGACATTGGAAGCAATGGTGGCAGGCAACGACAATGATCGCAAAAAGAAAGCACAGCTGTGTGGCACTCCCAAGCCTTGAACACTTCTGTGGGTGTGTGGGATGGGTAGTGTGGCTGCACAGGGTTTTTGTTTTTGTTTTCTTGTGACGATGACCACAAATTTGGAAAGCACAGCCAGAGAGTGACACTCCAGAATCTCTACGGACACTTCTCTGAGTGTGTAGGGTGGGTAATGTGGCCATGTGGGGTGTTTCAAAATTTGGTGATGATGGTAGGAGGATGTGCCAAAAATTTGTAATTCGCATGACAAGGCCTGATCAGGCTCCATAAGGCCATAATAACAGCAAGCATTATAAGACATGATCTGATAGAAGGCTGAGCCAACAAGGTCATTAAGACCCTGATAAAACAGATATAAACTCCTATTTAGTATTATAAGGCCAAAATAAGGCTGTTGTCGCTCTGATTGGCTCTGACAATATTTGTTGGTGTCTTATCAGGGCCTTATAACATGACAATCTGACAAGACTATTTTTATTTTTCCAACAAAACTGTTGCAGCCACTTGGAATGCTCATGTTGACAGTGGTTGGTGCATGGACTTCATTCCGTGCGTCAAGTCGATTCTCAAAGCTGAGTCGAAGGCCAGTTGTGAGATAGAGAGGGAATAGATTCTCGGGGTGCAGGATCAAAGGCAGCACACCATCTAAAGTAGGGCTGCCGCCCATGCCGTAATATCCATGGCCGTGCAATCCACAGCACAGCCATCCTCTATACAGCCGTGGAAGCAGCTAAAAGATTCTCAACAGCACAGCACAGTCAACAACATGGCTGTGATGGGTACACGGCTGTGTTTCCGTTTTTTCTTGAGTAATGTCTTGTCTAAACCTCATTCCGAGCCTACTCAAGTTTGAATCAACAGTCAAAACCAAGTAAAAGGTTGACTGCAATCAACCCCTGGCTGATGCTAAGGGATATTCAGGGCACAAATGAGCTGAGAGATTTTTCTTAATACTTAATTTCCTGAACAGTACACAAGGAGGATAACCAATTTTGTACTGGCTAAACATGTGAAACACATTGATAACCAATTTACAATGCCTTTTGAATGGTCACTGGTTCAATATTTGATAGATATTCAAAATAACTTCTCCATGACTCAGATATCTTCTGCATGATGTTGGGTATGCAGAACATATTTTGAACACATTTTACATGCTGTTCTGTCAACCAAATGGAGCACATTGTATATTGGTTCTTAGTGTTTTTCACATGTTTGGCCAGTACAAAATTGATTATCCTCCTTGTGGGATGAAGACAAACACGAAGTGCGAGGAGTGTTGAAAAAACAAAAGAAATCGACTAAGATGAAACTCCGCCATCACTACCGGCAATTGCCGCAAACCTCGTTCGCTGCTCTAAAGATGCCACGTGATAGAACGTGCATGATCAGTAATGATGTGAAGCCGCTCCAGATACTCTCTATAGCTAGGCCAGGATCTCCGCCTTTCGAGGGCAGAAAAAACAGCCCGTGCCACGGCCGTGACGGCCGTGTTTGATCGGGCCGGGCCGTGAGCATGGAGAACCCGTGCGCAACCGTGCCGTGGACCACCAGCAAATGGCCAACGGAACGGGGACGCACCCGTGCCACGTGGAACCGTGACCACGGTCAAGGATGGCAGCCTAATCTAAAGGTCATCCCGGTCAGCTATATCAACTCGAATGCGCCGGTGGAGATAAAACCACAGTAGTGAGTTTCGAATAGAGACCAAGCAGCATGAAGTTGCCGCGTTACACCTTTTTTTTTTTGGGGGGGGAGCGTACGTGCTTCTCCGTAGCGCGGCTACGCACGGCTGAATTTCGGACGTTTCGAATTTTTGGGAGAAGCGGCAGACATCGATTCATTCCTGTTCAGAGGCGCCATAGCTCTTGCGATTCCATGACGACTGCCACCGGCACACCCTCCATTTCGGTGCCCCAGAAACTCAGCCTCCCGGGCTTGCTGGGAATTGACTGGGCACGTCCGCGCTAATATTATTCCAAGACTAAAAGGAGTTTTCAATTGGATACTTATCACAATTATTTGCAACTACTAGAGTAGGATCATTTGTTCCAATGACCGGATTATGAGTCCCAGATCGCACCAAAAGCAGGGATGCCTCGACTCATCATGCCTAAAATAAGACATGAATTCAATGCATCCACCAGCTCGGCCAAGACATACCATAAACAATTTTCTGCGTCAGCTTCTGGTTCGATATAACGCAGACCGCCTCTGCATTGAATTCTTTGACCAGACGGAGTGTCAGCTAAGAGACGTGAGCAAAGGACGTGAGCATGCATCCTATACATGATTGGACAGCTCTCACCTTACCATATCAGGTTTTCCGTGTTTCCGGTGTCTAGGAATGTTAGAATGTGCTCTGCATGCTCGATACTCTTACCATAAACCACTGCA
>WIQG01000574.1:0-62192 GCA_014925785.1 Mycena galopus ATCC 62051 | reverse complement strand
GCCGCGCTGCTTTGTTCTGTTCGGAGAGAATGTCCCAGGCATAAATCCAGTGTGCCAGTAGTTTATTCTTCAGCTTCATATGTCGTCCATCACGAGGAACGCCAGTTGAGTGCCATAGGCTCGGATGCCTGTCGGGAAATCGCCTCTGTTCGTTAGGTCCGCGAACGTTTCCTCCTCCTCCTCCTGTACCTACTACTCATTTTTCTTTTGAGCGCCAGGACAAACATTACCGCCATTCTAGGGCGGCCTTGCCCCGCCGTTCTTCTATTTTCTATTTCTGATAGTTTCCCCGACCGAAAACCGGCCTCTCATACCCGGAATAGCTGCCTTGTTCTTTGGTCCGCATAGAGGGCCCGCGCACCCACAGATGATACGCCGCGCGCACGACCTTGTTTCGCGAGGCGGTGTGCCTTGTTCTCGTCGAAAAAGCGAGAGATGAAGCGGGCCCCGCCGTAGAGTCAGGGCGGCAGGAACGAGCAGTTTTCCTGATGTGATGCAAAGATTCTAGAGGCCATCTCGCCTGTAGGTACGCGGGCAGACGATGGAAAATTGCGCGACATCTGATCCGCAAAAGGTCCCGGCTCGAGGACGTGCTTCGATGAACTTGATGTTCAGACTCCGGATGTTGTTTGAGTTATTGTGTACGTGGTAGTTATAACAGTCGGGATAGACAGCACGAATGTTTCCACACAATAGGGTGTGAGAGAGATAGACTTGAAAGTCAGAGGAGCTCTGGAGGGAAATGTTGCCCAGCATTTGAATCTTGATTTCCGAACGAGTACAAGGTCTCTCCCAAAGAGGCGAAAAATAGCGCATGGACATTGGAGGGTGTACAAAGTCCAAGCCGATTCGGCGAGAATACAATGCAAGCCGTTTTCGGAATCCTTGTTCCGCTTTGGGAATGACTTTTCGCAAAACTTTTGGCCTCATGTCAGTCATGGACGCGCTTCTCTGTCTCTCGCTTGCTGCGTCTTCGATTTGCTGGTACCGTATAAATATCCCGGTCTGTTGAACAGATTCTCTACCAGTCCCCCGATTCTCTACCAGGCTAGACAGTCGCCTTTTTCTGGTCTCTTGCCTCTCTCCCTATTATAACATGGTCGCGTTCGCCTGGGTTCCTTTCGTGTTGGCTGGCGTCTCTCTCCGTCCGTTGGTGCCGTTCCTTTGGAGGGTTTGATCACAACCGCCTCAATCCAAGGCACCCCCGTATTCCCTCCCATTAATTACGGGCTCTTGTGCGAGTTGCCTCTGCTCAAGGAGATCTGCGCCATTGTGGCCGCGGAGACGTCCTCCAACGTCCAAGTCACGACTCCCATCGGTGTCGCTCAAGGTGTCGCCGATGGCTCTGGTGCCCACAGGTACCCCGTCAAATACGCCTCTGCTACCCGATGGGCTGCCTCCACCCTCGCCACTAAGTGGACATTACCGTACGCTAAATCATCTTCTCCCCCTGGTTCTGGCTCGACTCTGACACTGATCCGACAGTACTGGCGCGACCAACGCGTCCGGGCTTCCGCTCGCTTGCCCTCAGCCCAGCGTGGACCCTTCGACATACGTGGAGGACTGCCTGTCGATGATACTCTACGTCCCCTCATCGCTCAAGGTCACCAGCGGGGTCCCGACTCTCCTTTGGATCCATGGTGGCTCGTTCATCTCTGGCTCCGCGACCGGTCCCGGCCTCGACGGTTCCAAGCTTGCGATCGCGACGAATTCCATTGTCGCGGTAATGCAGTATCGCTTGGGGGCACTGGGTTTCATGGCTCCAAACGGCGCGACCAACCTTGCTGTCAAGGACACGATCAACGCCATGAACTTCTTGGCCAAAGTCGTGCCGTCCTTCGGCGGGAGCGCGAGTAAAATAACACTTGCAGGCCAATCCAGCGGTGCAGGCATGATACGCGCCATTCTGGCGACTCCTTCCGCGTCTTCGCTCTTCCAGAGCGCCATTCTGCAGTCTGACCCCATTGTGAGTCTCTTCGCTCTCCAGCTAGTTCATCTCCTGATCATTTTTAGGACTACGGGTTTTTGAACGCTTCGACTCAGGTTGCACTTCAGAGTTCCTTCAACACTCTAACCGGTTGCGCTGCCACCAACACGGCGTGCCAGAAGGCGCTTTCTCTCGACTCCATCCTCGATGCGCAGGTCACGCTTGGCAATAACGCCCCCTCCATCGACCCATCCACTGGGTCAGCGGAACCCATCCGCCCGGTTCGCGATGGCAGCCTCATCACCACCCCCCTTGACCTCACTGCGGCTTTTCCCTCCGTTAAGAAGCCCATCCTGTTGTCGAACGTCAGGAACGAGGCCGGACCGACCATCTACGGCATGTTCGCGGCTCCTCTCACCCCCTCGACCTTTGACCCCGTGTGCGAGGCCAGCCTCGGCGACGCGCGCACCGCGACCGTCACGGCCTCGCCGTTCTACAACTCCAATGTCCCCGACATACGCGTCCCACTTGAGACCCTCGGCACAGACTACGTCTGGCGCTGCCCGACGTGGAGCCTCGCGCGCAGCTGGGTGGGGAACGGCGGCACGGCGTTCGTGGGTGTCTACTACACCGGTGCGACGTACCCCGCCAACAATGGCATCGCATTCTGCCTGGAGGCCGGCTCCGTCTGCCACCAGGATGACATCGAGATTGTGTTTGGGACCGTGCCCAGCCCGACCGCTGCGCAGGCCGCGCTGACGACGGAGATGCAGTCGCGGTACAAGGCGTTCCTGACGACGGGCTCGCCGAACGTGGCGGGGCTCATCCCATGGACGGCGGCGACCACAACGGACGTCCATGCGCATCAGCTCGGCGGCACTCCCAGCCCCAGTGGTGAGGTCGCTGTCGGCGCGTGCGACCCGTCATTCTGGGGCGCTGCGGTCGACTACGACTACCAGGTTTTTGGCATTTAAACGACAACTTCACCAAACGACAATGAAAACGACAACTAAAACGTTACACTTATCCTTCGACGAGCACTTACAGCCAGCTAATAACACCATACTACATCACGCCCGCGCTCTTGCGCATTTTGTATCAATCCTACATATTCTGTATCCTGTATCCGTTCTCTTGGTGGTTTCGACCTTCTCACTGTAGCCTACCTGTTCCATTGTCGCCTTAAATTATCCTAATTAATCGTGAAATCATATCTTGCAATTTTTTGCCATGCGGGGATACAACGCAGACGCAAAACCAAGGCTAAACTTCGCGCGTCGTCACGAACGCGAAACGTCACGCGTGACGATCTCTCTTTTTCCCCCTACTAATTCTCCACCAACACGCGAGGTACACCCATTGTCCATGTGGCAGGAAAGCTTTGACGCCTTAATACAGAAGCCCATGTCTTCAATCAATGCGGGCGACCTGTTTGGGTCTCCTGCCCTCGTCAGCGTCGAAAATCAAGTCAAGGCCCTCATCGCCGCAGCAGAGGCCAATATCGAGCGCTTGACGGCACAAATACGCGAGCTAAATTCCAGACGATATAGGGAGCGAAGTATACTTGCGACGTTGCGGTTGATGGTGGTGCCAATTGGCAAACTGCCAACAGAACTCTTGGTGGAAATTTTCAAGCTCGCAGTGAAAACTCCCTTTCTACTAATTGATGGTACGCTGGGTATGGACTGCGCATCCAGTGCCCGCGCTTCGCTGCGCGATCTTCTACGCCTCTCGCAGGTTTCCTCGTACTGGAGGCAGATCATTCACAACACGCCCCCGCTGTGGGCTCAAGGATTTGTCGAGATCTGCTTGGATAGGGACCGACTCGAATATCTGGATGGGCTCAATACCGTGCTCACGCGCTCAAACCCCTTCCCGATATCGATTTCCCTCGTTCGAACCCCCAAAGATTCCACTCGCTCCGAGTCTGCTCTAACCATAGCTCGTATGGCCGCTACGACTGCGCATCGGTGGAAGAATCTCAGTATTGAACTGTCTTCCTTCCACCCCTTCGAAGAAGCTCAGCCTGAACCGTTCGAGGTTCTTGAGCGACTCTACATCGAGGATTTCTCCCAACAGAAGGACCCAGTTGTCGCGTTCCAATCCTCCCCTCGTCTCTGGAACTTCACCCTCTATTCCGGCTCCACGATGTCAACAATCCATTTATTTCATCTGCCGTGGTCACAACTCACGCATCTCGATGTTGACGATATGTCGCTAGGAGGGTGTCGCGCAGTTTTGCTGCAATGCACTCATCTCGTATCGGGGACCTTTAGCACATCCTACGCGTGGGATTCCCCTTTCCCGGCGACAGAGTCCCCTGTTGCCACGCTCCCCCGCCTCCAACACCTTACTCTCACCTTTAACGGCATCGCGCCGAACGAGATTCACGGTCTCGAGGCCTTTGTCATGCCGCTTACCCTTCCTTCCCTGAAATCTCTCAGATTGGAGTTTCATGGTCGAGAGGCTGAGTTCTGGCCAATCGACACATTTTCTGGATTTCAGAGGAGATGTCCCAACATCAAGAAAATCACATTATTCCTCAGTACGATCCCTTCTGAGGGATTGATCGCTCTCCTACGGAATGGACGTGCTCTGACGACCCTCAACATCGAAAATTGCTCGCAGTGCGTCGACCAGCAATTCTTGAATGCACTTCGATACGATGTCGCCGACCCAGCCCCGCTGGCACCGAAGTTGAAGAATATATCTCTAGAATACGTGAGAGATGACTTTGAGGACAGTGTGTTGGAGGCTGCGATACGGTCCCGCTGGTGGGGAGACGGCGTGTCTAATGGCTCGCCCCCGCGTGTTTCACGCCTTCGAAGTGTTTCCGTCTCACGTCATGACTACGACGACGACGAGTCTTTCAGGGAAGGCTTGAAAGCTCGGATGCAAGACATGGTAGACCAGGGTCTTCGCCTTGACGTAGCTTAGAAGTTAAATGCATCCTTTTGCTGTTCTTTGTATTATGGGCGGTCAGAATAGATTTCCGAGGGCGATTCTGAGGCCGATTCTCAAAGGTCAAACAAAACCCAATTCACTGCGACGGAGAGTCGGAAAGATGGAGCAAAATTGAGGCAGGAAATAGAATCGCAAGCTGGGACATTCACAGACCAGGCAGAATTTCGTGTCACCTATGAGGCTTCTACCTTCGTCGATTTTCGTGCTCCACGCACATATTCTTAGTCTTGTCGCCTTCGCCATTCCGACTCAAAATGCGCCCGCTCGTCTCTTGAGTTCAATTTTATCATGATTTAATGAGGGCGATGGTGCATACATTGAGTACATACTTCCCAGAAACCGCCTCCAGCTCCTCGTAAAGCTGTTTGGAAAGCGCCGAATTCGGTCTCCATACCCGTTGCGAACAACTTTGGATTGCGAATGCAGACTTCGATTTTACGCATGATTGGCAGCTCGATGTGTGCGAGGGCTTTCAAGATTGTGGCAAACCACAAATCCGTGTAGTCGAGGGATCGCGGACGGTCCGAGTGCGCTGAAAATTCCACTTTTGCTAGCCCGGGAATGCACATTGTTCTGGTGATGTAGTCCTCCTCCTCTCCGATCGCGATGGAGTAGTGCATATCATCCCAGGGTGCCGAGTAGACGAGCGTAATTCCATCTGGAAGCTGAGCAGTGTACTGCTGGAAGATCTCGGCGAAATCATCCCAATGCGCTATCCGTATTTCCCGCACGGTTTTGTGTAGGTTGTAATGGATGGAGAGGTACTCCCATACCCGGTCGACTTCAAACGACGAGTCCTCGTTCCAGCACTGGAAACGGCGAAGATGCCCGTTATCGTCGCGCAGCTCAAGCTGCTGCATACCAGATGCTAGTTCGAAACCGACTAGAGACCCAACACCGGGCAATAAAGCCTCAGCGAGAACATCCATATCGGAGTTGTATAAGCAACCCGTCAACGTAGGGAGAACGACGTCGGAGAATCCAGCCTTGAGTATGCGACCGAGGTCTGGATTTGGTGTTCCCAATTCTAGCTCACGTAGAGCCGGCGCGAGGGGCCGGCGGGTAAAGGCCCTGAAGAAGTCCTCTCCGTAGGAGCTATCATAGGCGAGACCGTCGTAGTCCAGAGCGACATGCCACGCACTCGGACATCGCTCGAAAATGTCAACAAGTGTTTGTAGGCTCACACTCCTGACGTGGTGGAGTCTGATGTTCTCCAAGCTGGCCGAAAGCAATGAGCTCCAGTTCGATGGGTAGAATCGCTCGATGTCGAGAGTGCGAAGCCGAGGAGCGGTTAAAAGGAGAAGCAGAGGACAGCCGTATTCTGGACCCTCCAAGCGCAGTGTGTGCAGTGCAGAGAACTCTAAATTAGCGTTGAGGAGTGCCTCTACGGTTTTGGGCGACAGTGAATAGGTTGAGTACACCCAGAGCTTCACATCGAGTGCATGGATACGCGCCACATATGGTATCAGCGCTTCCAGCACGTCTGCATGCCACTCTGGCATATGGCCGCTGGCGAAATACAGCCGGATATGCAGCATGGAGCTTCCGCTGCGTTCCAGTGCAAGTGGTACGCGAGTGCAATCCGCTTTGGATTCTCCGCCTGTAAACGATGACCAGTAGAGGTGATTGTGGATAGCCACATCCCGCAAGTACCGCGATACCTGGGAAAAGGCAAACTTTTGGTGTATGTCTGGGAAGTTGGAACATTATTTCGCTGAGGAGATCTGGAACGAGAACTTCAATGCCAGGCATGGTGGAGGGCGGTGATTGGCAGAAGCAGTACAGTCTCGTGCTGTTTAATAAACTGCTCTCGGAAACACAGCCGGGGCAGAGGCGGTATGTGGCAGCGTCGATCAACGCAGGAGTTTCAAGATTCTTGGCTGCCGAAGTGACCGGGAGATATTCCGATTTCAGCGCCGCCAAGTAATCTCTGCACAGCGCCCACTGGTCTGTGAGGAACCGATTCAGCTGAAGGAATTTCAAAGGATTTGCATAAATTTCCGGCATTGCGACCACAGAGGCTGAGGCTGAGGCTGAGAGAGCAATAAATCCTCAAGCTGAGCAACGCGAGACATGGCGAGACACATTCATATTTAGCACCACCACTCATCCCCAAGTCACTCATGTATAGTTGCAACTCGCAAAAAGTCACATTTTTTGCTACAGCGCGCACACAGGGACCGATAAAAGTGCTATGATTTTCTAAGAGCCCATTTTCTGATTCTTAATTCTGCGCCAAGTACCTCCGTATGTCCATCCCCACCACGGCCACCTGCCGGTCCACCTCTGCCTCCAACACCGACACCAACACCACCCCAACCTGCCACCTTCCCTTGCGCGCGGAGGCCCTAGAGCTCCGACTTTATTTGTGGATTTTTGGACGGGACGGAGCCCTCTTTCGACGGCGGCACGAGAACCGGCGTATCTCGAACATAGCGGACTTCAGGGTCAAGGTGGAGCCGCTTTGTGGAGGGTGAGGGGCGTCGCCTTGAAATTTGGGTCGCGCCACGTCCGGCTTGAGCGGATCGGAAGGGGATCGAGCTTCGGAGACGAGGGTGGTTTTGTGCGGGGGTTGGGCGGACGGGACTTGGAGAGGAGGACGAGGCAGCTCGTGCGATGCCTGAAATGGTACCATATTCGACTTGGGTTGTTCTGCTGGCGATGTCACAATACGACGATTCTTGCTCTTGCGCCTCGGACCATCCACCGTGGTCGTATTCGTGTCCACGACGCCGACCCCCTCCTTTCTCCGGAACACGCACTGGAGGTCGCTCTCCTCCCGCTGGACCTTCCTATTCTCCTTGTCCTTGGTGACGAACCGGTCCATCCATACCACAGCAGATTCGAGAGTCCGAAGGGGAACGGGATATTGGTGCGGGGATGTCGTGTGACGCGGAAGGGTGCTGTCAAGGGATTTGTGCCGCACGAGGCGATCCTTGAGCTCGGTTATCAAGTCGGACGAGTCATGCTTTGGGGGAAGCCCTTGACAGCTGCGAGCTGCAAGGTGGGTAGAGACGAGGATAGACGATGCAATGCGGGAAGCTGGACGAAGAAAGACCGTTGACGTCAGGCTAGTTCTAACGTCCGCGCTACGACGAGTGGTTGCGCGCAGTTTCACGGGCAAAAGAGTAGGTTGGAAAGTTGCTGGAAAGAGTTAATATAGACCCCGAGCATTTCCGGCCCGCCCCCGCGACATCAACCAAAGATGCGTACACACAACTCCTCCTTCATGACGACTTTGGCAATTCGCTGTACGGCTTGTTTATGTCCTCACCAGCGGACCTCTCTCATGTTTCGATAACCTCTGTTCATCCAAGCCCGCACAGTCTGACTGTCCAAACTTGAAAGCGGTCAATAGAGATCTAGACGCCCATGAGCGCCGCCAGAATCACTTTCATCCCTTGGTATTGGGCCTGATTGCGGATTTGGGCAGCTAGGTTTGAAACACTAAATTTTGGAAGCTCGCTGCGTATGCGGTGAAAGAAACTGAGGACCGAGGGAGAAGAGTCCGCTGTTTGATCGTTACGCGCGACAAATAAGTAAATCACACGAATTTACATGGAACGTTGATAATGCTTGGATCATAATATTGCTTTCCAGAATGTCTATCTGTTTCTGACCCCCAGCATTCAAGTACCTTGCATACGACACGCGCGGCGCTCTACGCGTAGCTTGGACAGATTCAAGATGTGGACGGTTACTACTAGTACTGTACTCCGTGGCCCTGGGAAGAAATGAAGGGGCACTCAAGTCATTCATACAACATTCGCGATTCACAAAAGTCACATTTTTACTAATACATGCAGAGACAAAGACAACACAAGGTTGGGGTGTTCTAGAAGAGCGCTTTTCTGACTCTTTCCGGTAGGTTTTTTGGTTCTGCCCCAAGCGCCCCCGCATGTCCATCCCCACCACGACCCGCTGGGCCACCTCTACCGACACCAACACCGCTTCCACCTCCCATTTTCCCTTGCGCGTGCAGACGATCTAGCTCGGATCGGAGGCGTGGAATTCTGGACGGAAAGAAGTTATCTGCCAGCGGGCGCACGATGGGGTGTATTTTGCGTCCGTGTATCGAAGTCGGGGGGTGGGGCGAGCTACCGACGCTCAAATTGATGCCCACCACTCCGAACGGACGCCGACTTGCCGCCGCCTTGTTCCTGACCTCCGCAGGCGCGACATTCTTCTGCTTTTTCTGCGCGAAGTGGCCAACCTTTGACGTATTCTCCTTGTCCTTGGTAACGAACGGGCGCATCCGTACCGCAGCAGATTCGAGAGTCGGAGGAGAGCAGGATACCGGTGCGGCGGTGGTCGTGGGTGGCCGAGGGACGTATAGCGGAATACGCGAACGAGTTATGGCTCTATTGCTAAGCAGTGCAGGCGGCGACGGGGAGGAGATGGCAGACGGGCTTGTTATGGTGGTTGCGCGGGGCCGGAGACCGACATAGATTGTAATCTTCGAGCAAGGTACGGGTCTTTTGGCAGGCGGAGGCGGCAGCGACGGGGAGGCAACGGCGCATGGTCTTGTTGCAGCAGTGGGGCGGGGCCGGAGGCGAGGTCGCAGGCGCACGCCCGATGACGTTTGTGCGGGCGCGATGGCCGTGGGTGGGGCGGTATCGTTAGGCCGGAGACGCGGCCGGAGGCGTAGGCCTGAAGCCCGTGCTGAAGACAGAGTGGCGGGGGTTACGGCGGTCGCGGTGGGGCGGACACGCACTCGGAGGCGCAAGCCTGGGGGCCGGATTGAAGGAAGGATTCCCGGGGTTGTGCTCGGACGGTGACGCGGCCGGAGGCGTAAAACTCGCCTTCCTGACGGCGCAAGCGCGTTTGGGCCTGGTAGGAGTCTTGCACGAAGAGCCGGGAGACGGTTTGACGGCGCGGCGGGGCTTGGGGGGATCGCCGCTCGCGATGTGATATCCTTCGTTGACTGCGAGACTCCGTAAGGGCTAGGACGCGGTGCAAGGTCGGCAGAGACAAGCATGGGCGATAGAACTGGATGAAGAACCACTGAAGTCGCGCTAGGGACGAGCGGCGGTCGTGCATCGTACTCGAGCGAAATATAACCATGCGACAGCTCTGTCTTGGGGTTCTTCCCGAGACCCAGTGCACGCAATATGCGTGATATGGGCTTCGCCGCTTTCGCCGCCTTGAATTTGTCCAGCAACAGTTCCATCGTCCGAGACGGTGCCTTTTGATTCTTTTTCGATAGCGGCAGGTTGATCTATGTATGCATGGGTTAATGCTGAACGTGAAGAAGAGCGTGTAGCACGTACCTTTGGGCTAAACATAGTTTAATCTGGAGAACGGATGTCTTCTGCTTGATAGTTGTAGAGAAGAAACGAATAAAGAGTGTCAGCCTCCCAGCGCCGTCCTTTGATGATTTTGGAAAGTGGCTGACCGGCATGGCGGAAAGCTATGCTGCGCGTCGACGGCGATCGATTAGTCAATACCGCGGGTTTTTTCCAATGCTTGCTGGAGGATCGTTGCAGTCAAGTTATGCAATCTGTAGAGCGCAAGCAGTTCAGAATGAGAGCCATTTGTGCGACAGTCAAAAGCATTATTCAGAGGACAAGTGCAAATGGGTGGATGCAGAGAGGGGCTGGCGCTCTGGCCATATTGAGCTGCAGTGCGAGGAAGTCGGTACAGGTCGGGACGAAGTCGGAATCAACCCCATCAAATGCAGCTCAACCTCCACCACTACCATGATCATATGAAGATTTATTTCATGGCCCATATTTTTGGGTGCGACTTGACTCCCTGTGGTCGCGATCCATCTCTGTTCTTTCCTTGCTTCAAAATCACGCTCTTCAAGCTTCAAGTCTCGCACAAAAAGTTCCGCGACTCGTTCTTGACTGGATGGTCAATATTTACTACGATCTCCTCCTAGTAATAATTGGACAATGCCCGTGTTTGAAATCGCAACGGCCCCACTTTGAGCTCATGGAAAATTGTTTGCCTCTGACACTGAAGGCACAATCCTGCGCGGTTCCGTTCAAAGAATGTCACTTGGCCGGCGGCCCGCTCGACTGGCCTCATGACCACGGACTGGAGTATATTCGGATCGTTCATAAAAGAGACTTCCTTGCGCGCGCATTCCAGCACCATGCACCATTCCGCTCTCGTCACCATGCTCTTTGGGGTTGCTGCCCTCGTCGTTGGGCGGCCGCACAACCCCATCCTTCCGGGATTCCATCCAGACCCGTCGTGCATCTTTGTGTCGGACTGGAACGACACGTTCTTCTGCGCCTCCAGTTCATTTAACGCGTTTCCCGGAATCCCCATTCACGCGACCCAAGACCTCCGGAACTGGAGGCTAATCGGTGGGCAGAAGCACTCCGCCGCTCGTCAGAGCTGACTGGTATGTGAAGGCAATGCACTTTCGCGTGCGGAGCAACTGCCCACTTTTAGGGAAGCGGGTGAGGCCAGATTTTTTTTTGCCTTTCCTTGGTTAACCTCGCGATGCGGTAGTGGGGGCACCAGCGGCATCTGGGCCCCAACACTGCGCTACCATGACGGCGAATTCTTCATTTTGACCACGCTCGTGTTCGACAAGATGCTCATCAACGACACGGCGCGTAGGCAATCGCGATGAAATCATATATTTTTGGCCTCAAAACGAAGAAGCATCGAAAGTGGCCGCCCTTTTCTCAGAAAATGTCTCATAGACAGGTGCCGGTGTGTCCTCAGACCTCGGATCCTGCATCGTCAAAAGTAAATACCATTTTCAAATTACTTGTATGTTCAAGTCAACGGTTTTCTGGCCCAAGTAATAATGAACTCCTTCTCGGTGCCAGGAATTTCGTTCCACTCCTTCTCAAGCCCGTCCACAAGCCCGTCGTGCTCAGCTTCTGAAGCGACAAGGCCAAGCCCGCCAGCCTCGAGAACTGGTCTCTTGATACCCTGGAACACAGCAAGGTGGTTCTTCGCATTGGCTTCTCCTATTTCCCCGCCCCCTTTCCCGAAAACTTGCATGCGCGACTCGCTCTGAATATCAACGAAGCCCGCGTCTTCCAGCAGCTTCAGGATATGATATGCGCAGTCTACATCAAAGTTACGAGACTCTGCGAGGCGTTGGTACATGGGGGCAAGTTTCTCCAGGCAAGGCCTATCGGGATATTCCTCTTCTTTCCAGCCGACTGTTTCAGCGAGCTGGACCCATCCGCCCGGTCGGAGCACGCGGTGGATCTCCTGTATCGCCTTGGGCCATTGAGGCACTTCAAGCCCCAAAATCAGGAGTCGTTGGTGGACCAGCGAGAACGTGTCAGTCCATTCCGAGGGTAGGCTAGTGACCGACGCCACCCGAAATTCAATATTCTTCGGGGGAGACGTTGGGAACAGTCGGGGTTCGATATCCACCCCAACCATAGGAACCGATGGGTCGATGGTCGCTGCGAGATCCATGATCCAGAATCCTTATAGACATATATCAACACGGTGTCCGCTTTGGCGATAGCCTCTCACCAGGCCCAGTTCCGATCTCCAAGACCTTATCGCTCTTGTTCAGACCAACGGGAGTGAGGATGATCCGGTCCTCGAAGATGCTCTTCAAAATATTGTGCTGGAGTAGCAGTCTGGTTTCCCGCTCAGCTACATCACATCTCTTGCAGACATTCAAAACTGGCCTTTGTCGCTCCAAATCGTCGTGTGGAAGCGGATATTTAGATCCAAGAAATGCATGGTAATAGCGGGGAGCGTGAATTGCGGAGACTTCATTCTCCCCTGGGGAGTCGTTAGACGAGTGTTGAACGGACATCCGTCAATGCACGAAAGATGGTCGATGATCTGACTTATATTGTGGGGTTTCGTTGCCTTGGCACTTGACTGGGGCGCCGCTCCAACCGATTGACTTATTTGGATGGTGGATCTCATCGAGTGCGCCACGCTCTACTCAAGTCCAGCTTCGTGGGATTCCACGATTGTATTCGAATCTTACACACTTGACGTCTGCTTGCATTCGACTTGGCGTGTACGTACGCATTTCTCCTGGCACCGCCGGCCCAAGCTGCCTGTCGACGTTGTGAATTCTTGACGGTTTGGTGGGGCACTTCACGGCAAGAGCCATCCTACGACACCAGCAGCGTAAGGTTACTCTACCATACGACTAGACGGTAAATCTGACACGGAGACTGAAGTCACTCGAAAAACAGAAGACACGTGGGCCCCAGAATTAATACTTACGGTTCTCATGTAACGTTCTAGGACAGATTTATTCTGGATTTATTACACCGGGATTTACTTTCTAGACTGCCGTGGCCCCTGGCCCCGAGAAGAAATGAAGCGCTCAAGTCATTGACACCTTACACAGCGCTAGCAACTCGCAAAAAGTCACATTTTAACTACAATGCACACACAGAGACGGGCTAATACCAAGGTTGGGGTTTTTCTAGTTCAATTTTCTGCGTCTTTCCGGTATACTGTCGGTCTTGAATTCCTCTCCGCATGACCATCCCTTCCACGGCCACCTGCCGGTCCACCTCTGCCTCGAAGCCGAGACCACCTCCACCCCCAACCTTCCTCTGCGCGCGGAGACGCTCGAGCTCTGATTGGATTTGTGGATTTGGGGACGGGACAGAACCCTCTGCCAAAGGGGGCACCACGATGCGGCGTAGCTTGCGTCGGCGCGGTGAAGGTGCGTGGTCGGGTGAACTGCCCGAGGTCGAATTGATGTCCACGGCTCCGAACGGACGCCGATCCCCCGCCTCCCTCCTCCTGAAAACTCGGTGTAACTCGCCGTCTTCCTGCGGCGCCAGATCCTCCTTCTCCTTCTTCACGAACTGCCGTATCCTTAGTATGGCGGACTTGAGGCTCGAGGGGGAACGCGTTACGGAGGTGCTTTGTGGTAAGGGAACGACGCTGAGGGGGCTGGAGGGTGGGGGAGAGAGAACTGCGGGCACTAACTCTTCTTGTACATGTGTTGGCGGCACCATGATACGATCGTTCTTGCTCTTGCGCACAGGTAAGTTCGCCGCCGCATTCACGTCCACGACGCCAAGCGCACGCCGATTCCCTACCGCGCCGCTTTTCACCTTCGCCACCTCGTTGCTCTTGAATGCGCACTGGAGCTCGCTCTCCTCTTGGCGAGGCGCTGTGTTCTCTTTGCCCTTGGTCGCAAACTGGCGTATTTTGAGTACAGCAGATTTGAGGGTCGAAGGGGAGCGGGATACCGGTGCGAGGGTGTCGTGTGACGCGGGAAGGGTGACGCCGAGGGACTCGCGCCTTGCCAGTCGTTCCTTGAGCTCCGTCATCAAGTCGGAAGAATCATGCTTGGGTCGGCGATCGTGCACGGCCACGTTGGCCACGATACGTGCGGTCTCGGTCGTCTGCACCCCAGCGTTGGCCATGATGCGTGCGGTCTCGGTCGTCTGCACCCCAGTGTCGGCCATGATGCGGACCATTCTTTCCGTCTGAATCCCCAACTCTCGAACCGCCCTGCTTGCTCTTCTTGTTCGGCACATCTTGGCGTCCAGATGCACACCTGGGATAGATCTACCGACGTATACTGGAATTCGCGAACCAGTTGCTGCTCTTGCGGTACGTGGGACCGGCGGCGACGGGGAGGGGATGCAGGCCGGCCTTGCTCTGAAGGTGCTGGATGGAAGAAGCGGCCGGAGACGCGAGCTCGAAGGAGACTCGAGAACTGGTTTTGCAGCTGGGTCGGAGCGGATGCGCGGTCGGAGGCGTGTGCCGGAGCACCTTTCGTTGGGCGCGATTGCGACGGTTGCGTTAGGACGGGGACGGGGACGCAGACGCAATCTTGAAGGCCTCTGTGAGGGCAACACGAACGAGTTTGCGGCGATTGGGGGCGAGCGGAGACGCAGCCGGAGGCGCAAGGCTTGGGACCTTTTTGAAGGCGTGATAGCGGGGTTTACCGGAGGTGTGAACCGTTTGAGATGAGCGACTGAGGAGCCTTTTGAAGTCACTTCGGCTAGGGTTTTGACGGCTGCTGCTTCTGGTACGATGCTGGTCTCTTTACGAACGGCAACCCGCTGGGAGAATCCGGATGGGGCTGGGCGAGATACAGGGCGAGCAGAGGATGCGCTGATGAGGAAAGTTGGTATTCGTGACGAGGGACGAGAAGATGGTCGAGATTCAGGTTCGGAGGGCCCCGCACAGGCCTCGTCCTCGTAATAGACGTATTCTTTGGTAAGGGGCGTCTTGCTCTTCTTCTTCCTCAGCCCCAACGCTCGGAGTGCGCGCGAGACGGGCTTTGCCTTCGCCTCCTCCTTGAATTTCTGTGCCAGCAACGACGGCTTCAGCGCCCACGGCTGCTCTTTGCAAGAGTCCTTCCGCGATACCGACACTTTAACTTTCGCCTAGTACGCACAGGTCAACACGGGCCATGAAAAGAAGGAATACCACGTACTTTGAGTCCAAACATTCGTTGTATTTCGAAGAACTTGTAAAGAAAGAATGAAGAGTGTTAAAGTGGCTGACCGAATTATTAGGCAAGGCTATGCTGCGCGTCGCGCGATCGATCGGACTCGTACTCTCGAACGTGGGCTTGGTGGAGAGATTGTTGCATATTGAGGCTACATATATTCTGTTTGAGCCAAGGTTTGAGCACTGTGCAGCGAATCTACCAAGTCCTTCCGACTAATGGCCAAGCCATTGGTGCAAAGTAGTACGGCCCAAATTCCGAGTGTATGGATGCGCTGGATATGCAGAGGACTGAGGCTAGCGCTCAGGCCTCAGGCTTGAGCCGGGCGCTTGAGCTTGAAACGTCGAGGTGAGGATTGATTGGCAGGGCCATCAATTCAACCGTGGTGAAGCCTCACCACATTCAACTGTCACCTCCCAACAAAGTAAAAATGAAGAAATGTATGCCCGAAAACCTCCCGCAGGTCCAAATGCATCATCATCTACAGACCATTTCTCAAGCCACTCGTGAGCAAATTCAAGCCAATGCTTTTCTGGCCCAAGTAATGATGAATCCCTTCTCGGTCCCGGGAATTTCGTCCCACTCCTTCTTAAGCCCGTTCAGCAGCTCCTCCTACTCGGCTTCTGAAGCGACATAGCCGAATCCGCCGGCCTCGACAAATTTCTTGATGTCTCTGAATATACCAACATGGTTCTTCGCATCGCCCCACTTGCCAATGATTTGGATACGCGATTCGCTTTGAATATCCACAAATCCCGCGTCTTCGAGCATCTTCGGGATATGGTATGCACAGTCTACATCAAATAACGCGCCGCAGCTGTGGGCTCAGGGATTTGTCGAAATCAACTTGGATCGGAAGCTAAAGTTGCTAAACGACCGACTTGGATATCTAGATGGGCTCGAGACCTTGCTCGCCCGTTCAAACTCGTTGCCGATATCGATCTCCCTCATTCGAACGGCCGAAGGTCTCACTCGTTCCGATTCCGCCCAAACCATAGCTCGTATGGTAACTGCGACCGCGCATCGCTGGAGACGGTCCTTTGCAGAAATTCAACCCGGAACCTTCGAAGTTCTCGAGGGACTCTCTATCCGTGATTTCTCGGAACAGAAGGATCCCGTTGTCGCGTTTCAATACCTACCTATCCGGAACCTCATTTTCTATCCCCATTCCGACTACTCAAAAATACATTTATTCCATCTGCCGTAGTCGCAACTCACGCATCTCGAGATTTATGTATATCGCTAGCAGGGTGTCGCGCAGTTTTGGTGCATGCATCTATCTGGTACCGGGTACCTTCAGCACGTCCCATGTGGGAGATTCAGCTTTCCCGCCGATGGTCGTCTGTCGTTGCCCTCCCCTACCTCGACTACCTTGCGCTCTCCTTGTTTGGACCCGAGCTAGACGAAATTTACAGTGTTGGAGCCTTTCTCACCCCGCTTGTCCTTCCTTCCCTGAAAACTACTAGTCTTCGATTTCGACGCGGGCGACGCAGAGTGGCCTACACAGGCCGTCACTTTATTTCAAAATCGATGTCCCAACATCCAGGAAATCATCCTAGAATTCGGTGCGATCTCGTCTGGAGAATTAATCGCTGTCCTGCGAAACAGCCCTGCCCTTACAAGCCTCAAGGTTGGCACTTTCCTTGCATCAACGAGCACTTCTTGGATGCACTTCGGTACGATATTACCGACCCAGCCCCGCTGGCACCGAAGTTGGAGAATTCAACTCTGGAATTCGTGGGAGATAATTTCCAGGACAGTGTGTTGGAGGCTGCCATCCGATCCCGGTGGTGGCCAGACGCCGTGTCTGATGGCCCGCACGTATTTCCCGCCGCGAAACCGTCTCGGTTTCCCGCCATGACGACGAAGAGCCTTGCTTGAAAACTCGAATGCAATACATGGTAGACCAGGGTCTTTGTCTTGGGCTACAAAGGGAGGAAACCTATGCTAAAACATTCAACAGATATGCTGAAGACATTTGCGAAAGACATTGTAAACATCTTCATCATAACGGAGCTTGGGGCAGATACGATCTACTAATTGTGTTGCTGGTTGTGGTGCCGGGTGAAAAGCTTCGGAGGAAGTCCCGAAGCTCCAACCCAATTGAATCGACGTTTCAGTTCAGTTTACCTCGCTCTTGTGCTGGACGCGACGCGACTCATCGTCGATTTGGAATTGTATGATTTCTACGTACAGTGCCAAAAGGCATTTACCGACAAGCGTTAATGTTACAAGATGCGAGCCAATTCCTCGTCTATGTCTCCAACCTCGCGACACTATCCGCCACGAAATCGAACGTTGCCAGAGACGAAAAGCCTATTGTGGCCAAGTTGAATTAGATCAAATACGGGAGCGAAGGCAATTATTAGATTAGAATACTGACGAGCAAAGCCGTTGGCCTGGCGGATGGTAGATTTTTGTGCGGGGGTGAGGACTTGGGTGGACGGGTCGTATGACCATCCGCTTCTTTCCGCGCCTGGATGCAAGAGAAATCAACGATGTGATTAACGGAAATGGGAGACGACAAACCGGCTAGAACCTCGTTAGCAGGGAGTCCGAGATATGTCTCTGCGAGAGGGAGCGGGAGGGACGTGTACGCTTTCTGCAGGAGGTTGAACGTTCTCTCGCGGAACGTATCTGAAGGGGGGAAATCAGAGAGCAGCGCAATGAAGAAAGGGCCGGAGAAGAATCAGAGATAGCGGGTCAAGGACGAGCCCCGCCCGAAGGTAGCTGAGATAAATTTCTGCACTGCAGGGTGCGCTCCCGCATAAAGCCAAATGCCTCAAACATCATAATGTCAAGGTAAAAGAAGAAAATCCAGGTACGCACCAAGGAAGGCCGGAACCATGAGGCCCAAGAGGGCGCCGAGCGACGGGTCAAAGTCTGGTTGGGTAACAAGTTCTAGCAGAGCATTCGCGCGGGTGTATACGTTGACGTATTTTCGCTCCGAGGTGGAGGCCAGCAGCGAGTGGAGCTGCTTGCCCAGGGATGAAGTTGCAAGGTTGTGCGGCAAACGATTCAATGCGAAACGCGCTGGAGGTCTGGGTGACGCGTCGTTTAGACAAAGGATCGATGTACAAATTGTGAAAGCACGCACAGATCATCAAGAGTGAGATATGCGAGCACAAGGGGCGCGGTGAGCAGTAAACGGGTTGGTTGGCGGTCCGAGTCCGACTGTTCGATGGCCTCAGATATGTTGTAGTGAAAGAATAAAGAGACACACAGCGATATCGTGATACTCGGCCAGCTATTGAAATATTACTACCACGTCGTTCCAGATACGGGAGATATACCGACATGAATGAGCTGCTTATAATGTTTCTCTGAGGCGAGGCTGACGATTTCCGGGAAAATCTGAGTAAAACCGTCTTGCCTCGGCTGTTGTTGCGCGGGCGCTGGTGCCGATGTCGAGGTCGACGCGGCGGGTACAGGTGGGACTATCGTACGCGCCGCATCCTGAATCTCAGTAGCTGAAGACGGTGGAGGAGTAGGAGGACCGGCGGTGGACATGATGGCAAGAGTCAGGAAGCGGTGTTGACTGCTTGACATCTGCTACTATGGACGACGAAATTGAATCTATCCTCTACATCGGCCGTGAAGTCTCTGGTGCTCCTGGTCTCTCGTGTCTGCTTGCTGCTGCTTAACTGGCTATTGCACAGTCTTTAAAATCCCACCTCTCAAGAAGAACGAGGGTCACCGAGCTGGCGAATGGGGTGATTTGTCCACTCCGCTCTGGAAAGGTTCGCAACTGGGCGCGGAGACGACTAGAATCTCATATCCACTCCAGGGCGCCTTAGGATCATTGAGAAATCTACAGGTGCTTCATTACTCTTCGAGGACGCGCAATCTGGTTGGTATTCACTCGTGTGCTCTTCGTAAAGTAATAATAAATTAATTGCAGGAGAATGTACGGAGCCATTGCAATCTGCGGTGACCATGATTGACCTCTCTCAGTGTTCGCCAAGGCGGACTACGACATTTCACGGCCGCCCGTCGAGGCAGTCCTCGATTCATCTCGGTACTTTGTTATCCGCGTGGAAGACGCAGGCAAGAAGGCGTATATTGGGATGGGTTTCCAGGAGCGAACAGATAGCTTCGACTTCAGTATGCCTCCATTATCCTCGAATTTCCTGCTCATTCAACTCGCCACCCACAGATGTGGCGCTTCAAGATTATACAAAGTATACATTTTGGACTCGCCTACCCCTGGGGACTGATAATACAACTCACAGGCGCCAGAAAGCAGCATTGAACCCTACCGCCGTCTCTGACGAACCCTCACCGCACATCCCCGCAGGCCCGAAAAAGGACTACAGCCTCAAGGAGGGCCAGACCTTCTCCATATCCATCCCCGGCCGAGCCAACAAGGACAAGGCAGCCACCAGCAGCGCGCTCCCCGCAACTAATCTGCTGGGTGACCTGGGTGATCTGTCTAGCTTGTCCTCGGGTACGGGTACGGCGGCATCGAGCGGCTCTAGTGGCGGCTTCCCGCTGCTGCCGCCGCCGCCGAGCTCGAATAGAAGACGAGGGTAGGTAGACTCGGAGCGAGCGCCATGTATTAATTTCACCTGTGCATATCATTCATTTCATTGTACGGGTTGTAGAGTGCATCGAACGAGTAGAGGGAGTGAGACCGAGATTTGTTTGTTTAGCTGTGAATTAGCATTCCAAAAATTCCTTTTTAGGGACCGTCACGGTAGTGGTAATACATCCTCCGGATTGCGTCGGTTGAACGTGTCTGACTAGCCACACCCCTGCGTCACCGCCTACCAGGATAAATGTATGCCAGCTAATTCTCCGTTCGAAACGTGTGCCACGTTTTGTAGTGTACATATATGTACATGACATTGGTGCCTAAATGCGCACGCTGCTACGCCCTTGAAGAACTCACCATATCAAGTGAAACGAAGATTCGACATGTTGGTTTATTTAACAGAATGAAACATAAAATGCACACACTGCTACACCCCTTGAAGAGCTCACCATATTGGAAGTGAAACGAGGATTCGGTTATTTGGTGATACATGTCCAGAGCCATCCATGTACATATCATATTCACGAAGGACCATTGATACCCTGCATGGCCTGCGCCACCCCATCTACAGACGACAAGTAAGGCATCCAATGGGACCTGTCTCATTTTGTTAGTCATTTTCCGCTGACTCAAAGGTCAAAAGCTCACAGATAATTGTCCGGGTCCATAGTGTTGCTGATGTGGGGGGAAATGGAGAAGTCATACGACGGCAAGGGCCCAAAGTCGGAACTCGCGATAGATTTCTCGAGTGAGTCCAACGATTCATAGATGGGTAGGCTGCCGAGGTCCTCGACTGCCATGGGCATGGAGCGTAGATCATCCGCCCATGATTCAGCACCAGGATTCATTATTTCCATGGGATGTTTGCGTTCGTAGGATGTATCGTACGATAGCTTTGTGGATATGATATCGGGCTCCGAAGTAGGAGGGAGGGGGAAGTGGCTCGCGTGCAATATCTCACAAAGGCAATCACTGGGGGAAGATAAATCATGGATCTCCGATTGGGGGTGGAAACTTACTGGAAGCGGCCCGCGTTTTGGTGTCTGAGATTCGTGAGACTGGTGAATGGCGATGGATGTACATGCAGGGGACATACCGAATCTCTGCCCGGCGAAGCAAAGCCATACACTTATATACGTCAGCAAGTTCCCGTTCGATGTCAAGGACCAGTCCAGAACGCGTGCCACCAGAGACAGTAAGCAGGAGGACAATCGCTGATTCGAATGCTGATTTCTGAAGCGTCGTTCAGTACGGCTCTGCAGACACCCGAGAACACATACCACCATGTGATAATTTGGGGGAATGCCCCTGCGGCTTTTGACATCAGCGATGGTGGAACAAGACCGTGCCGCATTGGTGCATATCGCAAGGGATCGGGCAGTCTGGAGATCAATAATGAGCAGAAACTCTGCACGACGAAGGCAGAAACCTACTGAAACGCGATTAACAGAAGCATGCAAAAAGGGCCTGTGGATCAAGATTTGGACTTCGAAAGCATTGAGAATCATAAGATGGGCAAAGAAGAAAGAAACCAACGATGATAGTACGAAGCATACAACGCTAAAAAACCGTGAGCGGAAGTTTCTGATCTTGGAATGCACGCCATACCGACACTTTGCTCAAAAAAGATGTCATTCTCCTGGTATGGGTTCCATAGCACTGAAAGAAATCAGCGGGAGCCGCGAAGCAGAAACGGGCCACTTACGGTGCTCCGGAATTGAACTGGCCCATTTATCGAGCCGGGAGCTGATTTGCTCAGTATTTGGGCAAAATGACACAGAAATTTCTCACTCAAGCTCAACCACCGTCTCCAACTCTAGTGGCCGCGTTCCGGTGTAATCTTGAGGTGGACCCTAGAAACCCTGTCAGCTCTAGAATACTACGCGCAAAGACGGAGAACTCACCGACGTTCGCCAAGAAAAGGTGAATATATTGATGAGAGAAATGTACACATTGAAGAACTCGCTCAGCGCGGGCATCCCCGCAGGTTGCTTGAAGGCCGTCGCAGGATCAGGATGCTCCCAGTACTCGTCGTCGCAGGCAATTGGACGAGCGAGATCACAGTCGGTGGGCAGCGCAACTCGGGGACGGCCAAAGCAGGCACTGGAGACAGAGTCGGAAAGTGAAAGGTAGAAGCAGCTGCGCTTCAGCGATTCATGCTCTATCGTGAATGGCGTCCCAGGGGGAGGATCTCGATGGGCGCCTATATCTTGCGCATACAGTAATCCTATTCCGCACAATAACCAGCATGACTCGAGATCAGAGCCCGTCTGTTGAAATGCTAGGTAAAGCTAAAAATCAAGTTAACGTAGAAGGATGCAGACTAAGAAATGTGACCAACACAGCACAGCTGAAGTTCATATACGGAGGCAGTCTTGACAGAACGGCCGCTGAATGGTCGTCGGACCTGGCGAAACCATTCCCAACCAGCGCTCAGCTCCCCTTGCTCACTGGGCAAAAGAACGCGCCTGTCGGGCGAGTTCTTGCTGGCCAATGCACATACAACCAGAACAATAGCACCAAAATCAGCGTTGCGGTGATGTAATCCATCGGCAATAGACTTCTCGAAAGTCGGGCGGTGCAATATGAACCAGAAGATGTTGATCTGCGTGAAATAAATGTCCACCAGATCCCGGAGAAGATCTGCTGGTGGAAATATTAGAGTAGCAACAGGGTCTGGAGAAGCCTCCCACTAACAAAGATAAGTTCCATGTAGAAGTCACTTTGGTGGGACTTACAGGCAGCGGAGTCCAGAACATGGCTCTGGTTAAACGCGGTGGTACAGTTGCGGTTGGGATACTCCCCATGCGCGCTTCCATAGCGGCCTTGACGAACATAATGCTGCTATTCTTTCCGAAAAAACGATGATTGGCTGCGTCCATGGTGATCCGCTTGAGGTGCTCTGGTAATTTCTGGATTTCAACGACTATTCCAGCTTCCTCATGAGCCTCTTGGTAGTCTGATTCCGGAGAAACGGCAGTGCTTGATCCTGAAAGAGGAGACTGGGATTGCCGGCATGTTTCCAACTCCTGCTCCAAGCTTCTGGCGTAACGAGATATCTCAAGGAGGAGCTCAAGAAGCGCCTCGCGGTCTTGCGGCGCAGTGTACGTTTGACGCAGGAGACCATCAACAGTGTTCCTAGCAGTTTCAAGCGCCCGGATAGAAGTCTATAATTTAAGTTAGGCCACGTTATCTGCTTCAGAGAGACTCACAGTACCTCAGAACCGGGGCCTGGCTGCATATTCGTCCGTTTTCTGTACAAACTCGTAAGCCATAGGAATAAAATGAGGGATCATCCTACCGACGAGGCCCCCTTTCTTCCTGGTTTAACGTCAGGAAATTGGATTTGACGGAATCCACAAAAGCAGACCTTTGGGTGAGAAACCTTGGGCTGAGTGACCGTTGCCTGAGAAGCCTTCGACTGCGACATGTTGTGGGTACATTCAGAGTTGAAGGAGACGCAATTTGAACATCGGTTGCCTGGGATGGCGGCGGTTTTAGTGTCCATTCCAGCGCAGTTGAGCATCTCTTGCCTGGCATTTTTCCACTGTCACACCGTACTGTAGTGCAGAGAAACGCGGTAAATAAATGAACTTGCATTCAAGAGCTTCCCATACTTTTTTGTCGGCGGCATATATCGCAAGCACCTAATTCGAATCAAAGTAGTTATTGGTACTGAAATTTTAGCATTTCTCAAGGGAAACGTACCGCGTAATCGGCGTTTCTTGGCTACCGATGGAATGCCTGCGGGCGGTTCATTTGAGCCTTCGACGGGGTTCTCTTCGGGGGCCATCGCAAGCAGATAAAAGTCAAGAGTAAAAGGAGATTGATCATAGCACAGCCTCACATCAAAGAGCTTCAATGATCGACGTAAGCTGAATCAAAAAACTGCCTCGGCACAAGAGTGCGTCAGCAATCAGTGAACTAAGATTCTTAGTAAGATCGCCAGATAACCATTGGTTTGGAGGGCTACGTATACATTAGGGCGCTGTTTTTCATTGATGTTTGTAAACATGTTTATAAACACCGGTTTATAAACCGGTTTTTAAATGGGTCGGCCGAAAGTACTGGTTTTTAATTATAACCGGACCCCGGCCCGGGCATACCCGGGAATTGCCGAGCCAAAAAAATCGCAATTGAGGGCGGCGAGCCGGGGAAGATGACAACAACACAACACCACCTTCTCAGTCGACTGAGAGCACCACAATTAGCTCACCACACAATGATATTGTTATGACCTTGCCATTTTTTCCTGATTTGCTCTCAGATGTGCCCATATCCGGTGCGGATGAGGTTGGGAATTTTGGTAACTGGTCAAAGCGGGCTCAAGCAAAACAAAGGTAGCTGGGGTGGTCACGGGGGAAAGGGAAGTAGATACACCAGTTTTATAACTGCTTTTGCGCCAGATGTTTATAAACACGCTGTTTATAAACACAAAATTATAAACTGTTTATAATGTGCCGCGGAATTATAAACAGCGCCCTAGTATACATCTAAGAGACCAAGAGCAAACCCACTTCCACTCGCACAATCATATCCCGAAGAACTATCCTGGATCGCCTGTGCCACCTCGCCCACAGTCGATAAGTAGGGCATCCAAGGGGACCTGTCTCATTTGTGAGTCGCTTTCCGCCGATTTGAGGGCGAAAAACTCACAAATAATGGTCTGTGTCCATATCACCGAGCGGCGGTATACGAGCAAAGCTGTACGGCGGCAAGGGCCCAAAGTGAGAATCAGGGAGGGGTTTATCTGGTGAGTCTAACGATCCGTAGATAGGTAGGCTGCCAAGATCATCTACTGCCATGGGCAGTGAAAGGAATTCATCGGCCCATGAGCTGCCTGTTTGATCGGCGCCGGGATTCATTTCGGAACGAGATTCGTGTTCGTAGGAAATGTCATACGATAGCTTCGAGGCGGGTTCCGAAGTGGCAGGGAGGGGAAAGTTGCTTGCGTTCAATATCTCACAGAGGCAATCGCTGGACGAAAGCTCAACCTCAGAAAGGATACCGCAGACACAACTCACTAGAAACGGCCTGCATTTTGCCATCTGATATCAGTGAGCGACCAATGAATAATGGTGGGTGTGTAGACGACGCACCTGGTCTCCGTTTGGCGAAGCAACGTCATACATTTGTACACATCGGTGAGTTCCCTGTCGACGTCCAGGGCCAGTCCAGATTGCGTACCACCGGAAATGGTGAACAGGAGGACAATCGCCGAATCAAATACCGCTTTCTGAAATCGTTAAGTACGGCGGGGAAGCAAATCAGACCCGAGAATACGTACCACCAAGTGATGATTCGGCATAATTCCCCTGCGGCTTTTTACTTCCGCGACGGTGGCGCAAGACCGTGCTGCGTTTGTACATATCGCAAGGGATCGGATGGTCTATGGCGAATAATGAGCAGAAACTCTGTATAATAACGGCAGAAACCCACAGAAGCTGAAGAAACGGATGGTGTAAGAAACGGGCGATGCACCAATATTTGGACTTCGACAGCATCAATAGTCAAAATGTGCTAAGAGGAAAGAAACCAACGATGATAGTACGAAGCATGTAAGGCTGAAGAGCGTCAACAGAAATTCTTTATTTTGCAATGTTCGCCCTACCGACACTTTGCTCAAAAAAGATCTCATTCTCCTGGTATGGGTTCCATAGCACTGAAAAGAATCAGCGGGGGGCGTGAAACAATAGCGGACCACGTACGGTGCTCCGGAATCTGACTTGCCCATTTATCCAGCCGAGAGCTGATTTGCTCAGTGTTTGCGCAAGATGAGATTGGAATTTCTCACTCGAGTTCTGCCACTGTTTCTGGTTCCAAGAGCCGCGCTCCAGTGTAATCTGGAGGCGGACCCTATGAATGCTGTGAGCTTTGAGAAATTATGAAGAGGCAGTGATGTACCGACGTCCGCCAAGACAACGTGAATATCTTGACGAGATAAATGTGGGCATTGAGAAATTCGCTCAACGCAGGCTTCCCTGGTGGTTGAGTGAAGGCAATTTTCGGATCTGGATGCTCCCAGTACTCGTCGTCGGAGGCGGTTAAACGACTGAGTTCGCAGTCACCTGGAATCGTAACTCGAGTACGGCCAAAACAGGCACTGGCAATAGAATTGAAAACCGAAAGAAAAAAGCAGCTACGCCTGATCAACTCATCCTCCACTGTTGATGGTTTTCCGGTCCCAGAAGCGAGAAGTCGATCGGCACCTATATCTTGTGCATGTAGTATTCCTGTTCCACAAAGTAGCCAGCAGGACTCTAGATCGGAGCCTGTCTGCTGGAACGATATGTAGAGCTAGAGAAATGGTCAAGACGCAAGAAGGACATCAAGAAAGACAACTAACACAACACAGTTGAAGCTCGTATAGCGAGGCCGTCCTGACAAGGTGGCCACTGAACGGACGTCGAATCTGACGAAACCATTCCCAACCAGCGCTCAGCTCCCCCTCACCAGGTAAAAGCACGCGCTTATCATGCGAATTTTTACTCGCCAAAGCTGCAACTGCAAGCACGATAGCACCTAAATCAGCGTTGCGGTGATGCAATCCATCGGCAATGGACTTTTCGAAACTCGGGCGGTGCAATATGAACCAGAAGATGTTGATTTGCGTGAAATAAATGTCCACCAAATCCCGTAGAAGATCTGCCGGCGGAAATATTTGAGTAATCACAGGCTCTGGGAAAGCTTGGTACTATAAAATTTCAGCGTCGGATAGCAGATGTTGATGGGACTGACGGGCAGCGGAGTCCAGTACTTTGGCCTGGTCAACGGCTGGACAGATACATTGGTGCTTCCCAAACGCGCTTCCATGGCAGCTCTAACAAACATAACGCTGCTATTCTTTCCGAAAAATCGATGATTGGCGGCGTCCATCGTGATCCGCTTGAGGTGCTCCGGTAATTTCTGTATATCAACGACTACTCCAGAGTCCTCCTGAGCATCTTGATGGTTTGACTCTGGTGGAACAGCAGTGCTTGACACCCGGTCCGAAGGGGGAGACTGGGATTGCCGGTATGTATCCAACTCTTGCTCTAGTTGTCTGGCGTAGCGAGATATCTCGTGGAGGAGCTCAAGGAGCGCCTCGTGGTCCTGTGGCGTAGTGTACGTTTGACGCAGGAGGCCATCAACGATGTTCCTGGCACCATCTACCACTCGTATAGGGTCACTCAAACTTGCAGTCGGAGAAGTCTGTGACTCGGGTTGGACCACTGCTTCAGGAGGCAACCACTGTCCCTCAGGGATGGTGCTTGGCTGCACGTTCGTGCGTTTTCTGCTCAGATTCTTTAGCCATGTAGAAAATATGGATCATGTCCTTCTCACCGGCGGGGACCCTTTGCTTCCTTGTTTAAACATCAGAAGAAGTTGGCCTTGTGGGATTTGCATTCGACCAAGACGGACCTTTAACTGCACGGTGTGCGTACATTCCGAGTTGAAAGAAGCGCAGTTGGAACACCTTCTGCCCAGTGGCCCCATGACGGCAGAGTCACCTTTGCAATTGTGAGTATGCCACAGTCATACGAGTCGGGACGGCTTCACTTACATCGTACTACGGTTTCAACGAAAACGTGGTGAATGGCATTATTTAAAGTGACATCAAAATCGTGTACGCACTTTTCTGGTGCCTAAATATCGAGATGATTGAATCGGTCAACGGCGCAACCTGTACTAGTTGGCTAAAATGCCGACCTGCAAATATCGCAGGCACCTAAAAAGAGGGAATCGGTGAACAACGCAAACTATGCTATAATACCACAGGCACCTCGCAGCCTGCGTTTCTTGGCTGGTTCGCTCATCGTTGAATGGTGTCCATGGCACAGCCTCCCATCTGATGGTAATTTGAGAGTCCGACTCCGTCGAAACCTGTCAAAGCGCCATCAAAGATGAATATGTTGATGTTTGTCACCGACACTGATCTCTCTGACAGGGTCACGTGTAAGCGCTCGCGCACTATGCTGCACGCGATTATATGTTTCTCGGTTGCTCTTCTGCAGCATTTTTAGGAAGTGAATTATTGCAGTTTGCATAATAGTTCAGAAACACGTGCCAACAAAGAATTTAGACACCCTATTGTATTTGATTTGTTTCTCAGCCAATACTGCACCTACTGGCTTGAGACCATACTAAAAATTCACCATTTTGCGAGGCCCATCTTATGGGACCAGAATTGTAGGATAATGTCAAGTTTTGAGAATCCTAATTTCCAGAAGCCTGGAACTGCCGCGTGAATTTTCACGGCAAATATTGGACCTTTTGGCTTAATTTAAAAATTTGTCAGCAACAGCCCTTAGGTCAGCTGGACTACATACAGTGTAGCAGCATTCCTTGGATAACAACTTAGATTTTTGACCTCTAGAGCTTGCAATTGTTGGGAATAAAATTTGAAACTAATCAGGTGCATATTAGAGTATAAGTATAATAAGTTTCCCTGGAGGGTTATAGGGTGAATGTACACATTCAATGTTAGGTAGAAGAAAGGGAATGTCTTTTTGATGGGAATGTTACATGGAGGGTTTGATGGATAATCATTTCTGCTTCCTTGGTGGTCCCTCACTGTGAGAAGGAAGTGTCATGAATTTCAACATGCCTTTCACGACCTGAGATGTTGAAATGCATGATGATTGACTCGGAATTTCCTGGCGGTATATTGTGTATTCGTGATGGAACATCATGAATGAGGATGTTTGACTTCATAACATTTTTAGGAACATTTCATAACAGATTTTTCATGACAGTTCACTTTGAATACAACATGTTTTGTTATAGTCTGCCAGGCCTAACAAGGGCACACAATGAATCACCACAAAACATCAGGAATTTTGAAGGAAACATTGTGAATTTCAGTAGTAGAGGTACAAAATACAATTAATCCGCGGCTACAGGCAGTTCTTCGTCATCGTCCTCGTCATCCAAATTATCAGCGCTCTTTGATGGGTTCCCTTCGTTGTCCGGGTCCTCTGAATTGCTGTCCTCATTGTCTGTTGACAGAGGAGTAACTTGGATTCCCAAATTCATAAATGTGCTGAATGGAAAGCTAAGCAACAATCAAATATACCTTGTGAGGACTCCCTTGGTCCATTGTTGTCGACGTTCACTAATCACTCATGTTAAACAGGAATAAAATATGAAGAAGCATGCACTTTGATCATCATTGTCTGAATCAGGGGAAGTAATGATGCGAGAGCGTCGAAGTCCTGTACAATGATCAGTTGAGATTATAAATATAAATGCGACTTACAATTACGTTGAGCTTCGATTTCATGTTGTCCCACCTTTGTAACATGCTGGTGGCGACGTGAGACACTGCTGTTGGGGTTTTCCATGCCCGACTGATAGCTACGGACACTGTTGATGTATCGTTGGAGCATTGCCAAGGTGGCCCAATACCGTGAGAACTGTTTGCTGGTCAGGTACGGAAAGTGTTTCTCAGACTGTTGAGCCTGGTTATAGGAATTAGATCTGCAGGGCTTGGGACATACCACACGTAATACTTTGGCAACTGTACTTGGCTCTTGTTTTGACCATGGCTCGTCGAAGTCAATTTTCCCTTCGACAGTGAGCACGTGAACACCAGCCTATGCAGAATGAAATCCGCAATATAAGGGAAGGATTGGAGCTCACCTGGAGCTTGGTAAACTCATACTGGTCATCGGCAAGCCCATGGCCTCTTGAATATTAAACTTGCCCTTCGGTTTTGGAATGGAGATGATCTCCAAGTTGTCATCATTGGGAACCGTCTGACGGTGAACTGCAAGAGCAAGTTTCTTGTTTTTGTGGCTGAGAAGGTTGTTCTGGACCTCATACAACTTTAGGCGAGCTGAGGTTTACATGCTATGAGTGTAAAATCGTGTAAAAGAGTATACAATCACACACCTTTCAGAGAAGCAATCTGCTCCTCCGGGGAAGTCTCCATAGCTTGGGATAAATTGGTGGCATCTCGAAGTGTGGCCACCTGCGCATTGTTCTTGTTACACTTTGACTTCTTTGTGGCAGCTTGCTGAGCTTTCTCCTTGTTTTGGCACTTTTTGGCAGCATCATCTGCCCTGTTCTCATTGGTTCTCTGTTGTCCCTGTGAGGGCTTGCACATCTGCGAAGGCTTTCTCGGGGTGACAGGCATCGTGGGAGAAGGCAGAAGGTGATGGTGAGAGAGAACAAGAGGAGAGCATGGATTGTCATTGGCTTGGAGCAAAGTGGAGTGATGACTTCATACCTACACAATTGATCCCCAGTTCGACTTAGGTACAACATCGTACCGAAGTTTTGCAAAGTCTTGCTACATGCTACACTGGGCTATGCACCCAAATCGAATTGCTTTAAATATTGTACTCATCCTCCTTACAGCTATTTGCGGAACTTAGGGTGTGGCCGGTTTTTTTTTTCAGGCACCTTTTTGTATATCACTCTTTCCGGGCTCAATTCTGAACCGTTTCGCCTGAGAATATACTCGTTCAATTCACACGGGTAATCTGCAGGGGATGGTCTCCTCGGATCCATTTTGTGCCCATTTGATGTCAAATTTCCAGCTGGGGGGTGATTTCAGTATATATCACCTACAACATTGAATATAATCACCCTGAGAGTGCAGTCTTTTGGTACCACAGATATACATGGAATTTCCAGGGGATGGGCCGTCCAGAATATCAATTGGAAGCCTCAGGAGACTGCAATACTGGTTGAGAGAATTGATGATTGCCTGGTCCTGATTGGGACATCCAATGCAGTCTCCTGAGATTGCTAATCAATATTCTGAACTGCCCATCCCCTGGATATTCTATGAATCTCTGTGGTACCAAAAGACTGCACTCTTGTCAGCACAGAGCGGGTTCTATGGTGACGAGGGCGACTGAAGCACGATAAGGTCCAATGAATGGGTCTGGGGTTTAGACTAGAATAGTGTAAAGTACAGGGAAAATAGGTACAGATTATATACTATAGGGCCTAGGGGCCATAGCTAAGGTACCATGTCAGATCATAACAGACAGGGTAAATGAAAGATAAATGCAGGGGTATATAAGCGTAAAGGGGCGATCGGTAACCCGTTGCATCGGGGAACCAATTGAAGTCTCGGAAAGGAACTCGTAGTTCAATTGATCAGATAGTTGATCTGATCAATGATCAGGTTTCTGGAACTGTTCGGGTTCTGGAACCCGAAATGAAAAGTCGGTTCATGACATTACCCCCCCCTCTAGGTGAAACCCGTCTTGGGTTTCACGTCCGTCGTCGTTTCTTCGTCCACAAGTCTATCCCGGTGATAACCCATTTTTGGCCCTGTGCTGTCTCCTTCAGAGTGGTTGGGTGTTTGTGATAGAATTGTCGAGACACTCCGTGGACTCTCCCAAATGTTCCAGCAGTGTTATCTTCCAGTCCATAACCCTCCCAACGAATGAGGTACTGTAGACGTTTGCAGCATTTGTTGACCCGTATTTTCAAGACCTCTGTGATTTCATACAAGTTCACCCCGTCTACCACATCTGGGGGAGGGGGATCATCGTGTCGCTGGTGTTCTGCCACCGGAGGAACTCATGGGCATAGGAAAACGGTGTTGAAGACGGGATGGACTTTCTACGACACCGGCAGTTTCAGTTCGTAAGATATGGCTCCCACTTTCCAAACCACTTCAAAAGGTCCATAACATCAGTCCTTGAATTTCTTCGTAGGGCAATGTGTGACGAGGTTGGCTCCGGAGAGGTAGACTTTATCCGGGCTTATAGTCAGGGTCTGCCTGTCTTTTCGTGTTGTAGAATCTTTTCATCGTCTCCTGTGCCGCCTGCATAGTGGCCCCGGCTTCCTTTCGAACTTTCGACATTCAATTTGCGAATTTGGAGGCTTCCTCAATTGGTACTTCCAATCGGGGTTCCGTTCCCTTCCGTGGATGGAAGCCCATGGTCACGAAGAAAGGACTGAAACCTGTCATCTTGCTCACTTGGTCGTTGTGATTAAACTCTGTGAGAGTTAACCAATCCGCCCAATCGTCTTGTAAGAAGTTGGTGAAAACCCGGAGGTACTGCTCGATATTCTGGTTAACCCGTTGGGTTTGTCCATCTGTTTGAGGATGATACACAGTGGACGCATTGGACTTGATCCCCAATAGTTTGAGCAAGTCCTGCATGAAGTGCCCCACGAATTGTGTTCCTCTGTCGCTGATAACCACTTCTGGCAATCCGAAGTCTTTCCATACATGGTCTCGATAAATTCGCGCCATGCCTTCTCCTCCTAGGTGTTTGGTGCAAGGTACAACCCGAATCCCCTTCCCAAGTTGGTCGACAGCTATCGCGATAGAGTCGTAACCCTTGCTGACAGGCAGTTTGGTGATTAGGTCTATGGACATGTTCTGCCATACCCTCTCCGGGACCGCATTAGGGTGCAGGGGTCCTCAAAGTTTTGAGGGGAATAGCTTCATGCGCTGGCAGACAGGACACGCCAATACATATCTTTTGGCATCCGATAACAGCGAGGGCCAATAGTAGTTTCGGGTTACTAGTTCTGCGGTTCAGAATTGTCCTGGGTGTCCGGAGATGAAGTCGTCATGATGAGCCCAAAGAACCCAGTGTCGCAAGTTTTCTGAGGGAGGAACATACACCGTTCGATGCCAGGTTACAAACCCATCCTTCCGCCTTGTCCTCTAGAGCCTTCTTTACCACCTCTTCTTAATCGGCTTTTCCTGCTTTAATATCCTCCATGAACTGGTCGCCTGGTGTATCATCTAGGACAGCAGGCATCGTGTTCAAAAATTCCTCCCCCTCCATCCTTTGGAAGTATTGTTCTGGAAGTAACACAAGATTTGAATTATCCTGTGCCCCCTTTTCATGGCTGCTTCGCCTCAAAAGTGCGTCTGTCTTGGCGTGTTGTTTCCCGGGTTTATGAATTAGCGTGAAGTCATATTCGCTCAACTCCAGGGACCATCGCACTTGCCATCTATTGAGCTTCTTTGTCGTGGTGAAGTATTCCAAATTTTTGTGGTCCGTCCAGATCTCGAATTTTTTCTGACTGCCCTGCAGATAGTGTCGCCACTCGTAGAGCGCTCGCATGATGGCCAGCATCTCCTTGTTGTGGATGTCGTAATTTCATTCGGTGTTGTTGAGGCCCTTCGACATGAATGTGATTGGCACCCATACCATCCTGACATTGTGTCAAGCAAGCTCCTGTGGCGTAGTCTGAGGAGTCTGCCTCAACCCACCATTCCCCATTATCCGTGGGGAAGTGAAGTACAGGTTCCGAGGTTACTGCCAAAATTAATTGGTCGAAGGCTCCTTGCTCCAATTCCCTCCAACGCCACTTGTAGTTCTTTTGTGTCAGATGTGTCAATGGTTTGGCATGGTCCCTGAAGCTTTTGATGAAACACCGGTAAAAATTGAGGAACCTGAGGAAACTCTGCACGTCCTTGACATTTTTTGGTGTCGCCCATTGTCGCATCCCTTCCACCTTTACGGGGTCCATCCTGATTTTGCCGTCTCCTATGATCACCCCAAGGTATTCCACCTCTTGTTATTTGAATTCGCATTTCTCGGGTTTCAAGAACAATTTGTGTTCCTGTAGAATCCAAAGAACGTCCTTGACCGTGGCGTGATGTTCCTCCAAGTGTTCTGAATAGATCAGAATGTCGTCAAGATACACGATAATCTGTCCTGCTGCAATGAGATCCGCGAAAATGTCGTTCATCATGCACTGGAACGTCGCCGGAGAGTTGGTGAGGCCAAAGAACATGACAAGGGGTTCCCACAACCCGTGATTCGTGACAAAAGCTGCCTTTTCCTCGTCCCCTTCCTTAATGCAGATATTGTTGTAACCCCATTGAACATCCAATTTAGTGAACAAGGTTGCCTTTTGGAGCATATGTATGATCTCCGAGATCAACGGAAGCGGGTATCAATTTTTTATGGTGAGGGCGTTCAACTTCCGATAGTCCTGGACTGGTCACAGCTTTCTGTCCTTCATTTTCACGAAAAAGAACGGAGAAGCCCACAGGGATTTTGAGGGTCGGATATGTCCGGTTTCTACATGTTCCTTTATGAACACGTCCAGTTCTGCTTGTTCGGGAACTGACAGAGGAATGCTTCGCCCCTTCACAGGTTCCACGCTGGGTTTCAATTCGATCGCATGGTCCCATTTGCGGTGCTCTGGAAGTTTGTCGAAGTCCTTTTTCTCGAAGACGCTTCAGAACCCTTCCAGGTAGTGAGTGGGGACACTTTCTTCTAGGGTCTTGGAGGTTTTGGCCTCATGCACAGCAGCTGCCAACTTGGTAGCCACGCTACCCATGGCGCAAAGGTGTTCGGTGTCCCGCCCGTCCGCGATATCCTCAGGATACATCTTAGTCAGGAAGATTTGGTCCCCCTCTTCCACTTCGGCGTTGTCCTCCTCTTCCCATTCTTCGCACAACTGGGCACATTTCCAGGCAGGAGGACACCGGGAGAATCATAGGCTTTGTTTCTGCCAATCTAGCTCCAGGTTGTGTTGTTTCAGCCAGTTGAATCCCATGATTACGTCACTTTTTCCGGTGTCCGTTACCGTGAACGAGAACACCTCGGTGTGGTCCTGAACTCGGAGTCACATGCGTGCAACATGTGTGATACAGCCCCCTTTGTTAAGGGTGTGGTCCGCATTATACACCAGGACGGTGACAGACAGAGGTTCTACCTCCAAACCATGTTCCTCCACGAACTGCTGGCTAATGAATCCATTGGTCGCTCCGCTGTCCACTAACCCGGTGACCCTATAGCCTTTCCAGGGTCATTGGGAGCATCATAGAGTTCCCAGTGGCCTGAACGTATTGTGGCGGGTTCTTCAAATTGTCCAGGAGATCCAGAGTATCGGGGAAGTAAGCCGTGTGTATTTCCTCGACCATTTCATCGTTTATTTCCTGCCTCTGAGCTGGGTGTGTCCAGTTCATAATAATTTCCCTAGCCTTCCAGTCTTGTGTGCGAGCCCGGATTGCAACCCGACGCGCGCTTCCGAGGGGGAGTCTGCGCCATTCCGCTTTCTCCTGCTCGGGCTTCCGGGGTTTCTTTCCCCTTTGCATAGAGTCCGAGGGAGAAGTGGCTCCCTCACTCTCCACCTCAGTCTCCACTGTGTCTTCCTCTATACCGGGTTCTTCAATAGTTAAAACAGAGAATGAATTCTTCGAAGTCATTACAGGTATGGGGGGGGATATACGAGAATCCGAGAGCACAGTCTTCACTCAAATTTGTTGGGAAAATCCTCCTTCCCGAGCTGCTTTTGTATCATTTCCGCTACCAAGGCGCGGAACTGCAGATTGGTGGGTCCTCTGGAGGTACAGTTCCTAGCCAGATGCCCGGGTTCCCCGCACTGGTAACACTTCAGGGTCGGCTTCCTACTAACCGCGCAGTCTATATCTATAGGGGTGGGTCCCGCAGCCGGGGCTACGCCCGTGGTAGTTGGGGGTGCGGGAGCGGCTGCTGGTGGATTTACGGGAGGAGTGCGATGCTTGTTCCTGCGGAAGAAGTTCCCTGGGTTCTGGTTCTGGTTCTGTTGTACCCTTGGCACCGGAATAGGGCGGTCATGGAGGGCGCCATCCATGACATGGAAGGTGCGGCGCAAGCCATCGTGTTTGATGACCACAACCTTCCAACCGGCGTAGGTGATGGGTAGCGTAGCCTGTCCATAGACAGCTTGCAGGACCGGTTTCTGGATACCCTGCTTGAGAAGTCGGATGAGGGTGGTCTCGTTGTAACCCGCCGTGTTGTTGTAGGTATCCAGGAGTGTGAAGTACTCCGTGGCTGTCCCCGCGTTCTGGTGCAGCTTCTCGATTTTAGCCTGTGCGATCTTCACCTGTGCCCCTCCTTTGAAGGCATCAATGAGGTTCCTCTCAAACTCCTCATAGTCTCTGTGGAGGTTGGTACTGGGTTCCTTCGGGTTGTGCATGGCCTGCACAACGTTGTTGGCCCACGCGGCCACTGGCCCTTCCTTCATATAGGACAGGACAAAGGCGATCTTTGCGTTGTCCTTCTCGTACCTCGGGTTGTCCAGGAAGTGCAACCAGCACTCCGCCAGGTAGGAGTCCACTAACTCGGAGTCCCCCTTAGACGGAGTCAGGGCTGCGACGCACGCAGTCTTCATGTTCTTGGCGTCCTTGGGCCCCCTGCCGAGGCTTTTCCCAAGGCTGCGAGAGCATTGTGTAGAAGCCCGCTGGCCTGCTGGTTGTCTTCGCACAGCGACTGGTTCTCCCGTCGTAGATGCCCAAGTTCCTCCTGCATCATCCCAAATTGCCCTCCCACATGTTGGAGGGCCTGTAGCAGAAGGTTATCCCTCTCGCCGCCTGACAAGGCGCCAAAGTTCTCCATCGTGGGGAGCACAAATTCTCCGCTCATCGTGTTACGTCCAGTCGGGTTCGCCGTGTAGAGACACTATTCTTTTGTCAGCACAGAGCAGATTCCGGGTTCTATGGTGATGAGGGCAACTGAAGCACAATGAGGTCCAACAAATAAGTCTGGAGTTTAGACTAGAATAGTGTAAAGTACAGGGAAAATAGGTACAGATTATATACTATAGGGTCTAGGGGCCGTAGCTAAGGTACCATGTCAGATCATAACAGATAGGGTAAATGAAAGATAAATGCAGGGGTATATGAGCGTAAAGGGGTGATTGGTAACCCGTTGCATCGGGGAACTGATTGAAGTCTCGGAAAGGAACTCGTAGTTCGATTGATCAGATAGTTGATCTAATCAATGATTGGGTTTCTGGAACTGTTCGGGTTCTGGAACCCGAAATGAAAAGTCGGTTCATGACAACTCTCAGGGTGATTATATTCAATGTTGTAGGTGATATATACTGAAATCACCCCCCAACTGGAAATTTGACATCAAATGTACACAACATGGATCCAAGGAGACCGTCCCCTGCGGATTACCTATGTGAATCGAATGAGCATATTCTCAGGCGAAACGGTTCAGAATTGAGCCAGGAAAGGGCGATATACAAAAAAGTGCCTGAAAAAAAAAAAAACCGGCTGCACCCTAAGTTCTGCAAATAGCTGTAAATTCCAGTGGTTTCCCACCCAAATCTGTTCAACTTGCGAGTCCATGCCCCGAGCAATTGCGCTTTTTCTCTGTGGTCACAGATGCGGGGAATGGATTAAGACCAAGGCTACAGAACGACATCACTTGGCCGCTGCAGGCACTGGGCTATATATATTCGGTACTCACAGATTGGACCCCTGGAGCCTCAGAATGTCTCAGACAATATTCCGATGGAAATGGACTTTGACAGTGCTAGGGGCGATATGGAGCCAGACCAATATGACGACACGGATCTCGATGAACTTCCAGGAATTGCCGAGCTCTCTGACTCAGATTCAGAGTCCGAGGATAGATTTTTCACAGTGGATGATGCAATAGATGAAGGATGGGAGTCAGATGAGAGTTCTGGGGATTGGGACAAAGGAGAAGAGCCATGGCAGCAGGGATTGGATCAAGAGGATTGTTTAGGAGGTATCTTCGAGGCTGAGGCTGCTGAGGCTGGTATGTGGTCTTCAACCTTTCTTTGACAATATTTAATGGTACTCTTATACAGTGCAAAATCTCGGGGAGTGTCATGAATCACCCTGACTCAGCATCACCCATATCCTTTTTCGGATTCTACTACATTCCTTTTTGGGAATAACCCATCTCCGACCGGGTTATTCCCCAGTGCATAACACTCCTTCGACTCTCATGGAGAACCCGAAAGGGCTATACGACCTTATGGATGGATGGCATCCATCACTTGGACCTTCATTCGGAATCCATCCAGGCATGGATTCCTCGTCACCTTACCACAACAACCATCCTCGGGTTCCTCCTGAGCTAGGAACCCGATCAATCCCATCAAACAGCCATCAACCCAATCAGGTCCTCCTACGGAACATTCAGGAGTTCAGGAGGATAACACAGGAGACCTTAGGAGTTGACTCCTAAGGGGTTTATTCAGGGCAATGTCACTCCTCTCTGCCAGGAACCAGGGCCAGGGGCCGACACATAGGGTGGGCACATAGGGTGGACACATAGGGTGAACACATAGGGTTGATAGAGGGGTACAGACTCCTAATAGCAGTATATAAACTCGGTAGAATCTCCCCTGTACAGTAGATTCTACCTCGTCTATTCTCAGGCCTTACTTTGGCTGGATTGCTTGGTTCTTGGACTTGAGCCTGGAGTGCTCTTGTCATCATCTCGTTGTTCTGGTCTTGCCTTCACTCCCCTTTCACTCGACAATACCAGAACTCCTATTCTCTGTCCCTTGCCTTGGGGATCTCGACCTAGCAGCGTTGGATCTGACCCGTCAGGTAGTGGCAAGGACAGACACTTACCTGCCGAGGGGAAGAGATCATCACACTAGTTCCCTGGCAGGGTTGCACAGAGACTTTGTCTGAGTTCCCCTCAGACACCCCTGTCTTGGATCCAGTCGAGACCCCTGTTCGGAGTACCCCTGAGTCGGGTTCCTCCTCTCGGGTTCTCGAGACGTAACCCCAACCCCTATCCTATAACCTGAAGCCCCTATTTGAGTAACCTGGAGCGGGTTCCTCTCACTAGGGTGGCACATAGTTGCATCGCTCCTCGCAACATCTTCGGGTTCCTCTGCACGGGTTGCTCATGTTCTATGGATGCTGGCTCGGTTGGCCGCATCCTCATCCTCGGATCCTTGACACCAGGCCACCTGCTATCTGAGCAGTGGCAGATTCTCTCTCAACACCCCGGGACGGCTGCTGTTGTGTTGTGCTCGGACATAGTCCAGCTGACCCAAGGGCCATTGCTGACAGGGAGGCAGACTTGAATGATATTTGTGCCTTCAACTTCAAGGCTGATACCCAGATTACCGATACAGCCTATGAAAAGCTGTCCATGGCCTTCCCCCAACTTGCAGACTTTTCTTCGCTCTATGTCCTCCAGAAGAGGATGCCATTTCTTTCCAGTGTGAAAGCAGTCAAATATGACTGCTGTATCAATTGTTGCATGTGTTACACTGGCCATTTAGCACACTTCAGCGTTGCCTCTTCTGTCATGAGGCCAGATTGGATAGTAAAAATAAACCTCAACATCAATTTCAGTACATCCCAATCATACCTTGGCTTGTCGCGCTTTACACCAACAGGGAGCATTTGGAAGTGCTTCAGACATATTGGGCTGACTTTATATCCGAGCCCGGCAAAGTCAAGGATGTTTTCGACAGTACACAGTACACACTACAAAACCTCCTCCAGACATTTGTTACCCTGCATGGGAATAAACTGGCGCACAAATTCTTTTCAGACATACACGACATCGCACTGGGAATTTCTTTTGATGGCTTTGCACTGTTTAAACGGCAAAAATACCAGCTCCTAGCTGATCATTATCTTCCTCTACAATCTCCCACCCGAAATCCAATTTCACCTCCAGAATATCTTTGTATCGGTCAGATCCTGGGTTCACCAAAAGATTCCGACTAGTTCATCTATCCATTTGTGGAGGAGATGTGGAAAGCTGCCAAGGGGATTTGCGCATACAATGTGCTCTCCAACCAGATCTTCAGCTTGCATTTATATGTTATTCTCAGCTTAGGAGACATCCCAGCTGTCGCAAAATTGCTGAAGATGAAAGGCCATAACAGTCAATGCCCTTGTCGCATGAGCACCATCAAGGGGATCAAAGCTCCAAGTATGTCTTGTCTTGTTCTCGCTTTTAAGCCTACCTTTTTGAAATGATATCTACCCAGATAACCACCTTTATGTTCCATTACATTGTCCAACCGGTACCCAATACGACCCACTCAATCTCCCACTACGAGAACACAACACACTAATGGCCCAGGCACGCTTGGTTGAAAATGCAACAAATGATGCTGAGGAGAAACAATGTTCTCAGGAATATGGAATCAAAGGTGTTCCCCTACTTTCTACTCTATCCTCACTTTCAATTCCTCATTTGTTCCCATACGACTTCATGCACCTTGTCTGGGAGAACATTATCAAAACTCTTATATTGCTCTGGGCTGGTGAACATAAAAGAATGAATGAAGGCTCAGGGAGCTATCATTTAGAGCCCACTGTGTTTGAGGCAATTGGTACAGCTGGAAAAGTGTCTGGTGATAGCATTCTATCATGCTTTGGGACCTGGATTCCCAACATTGTGAAGAAGCACTATTATTTTATTGCTGACACATGGTCCACTTGGACAATGTCTCTCAAGTCCACTCTCCTTCAACAGCAATTTAAGAGCGCAGTCTACTACACCCACTTCATTTCACTTGTGAGTCTGCTTAATCTGTGCCTCCAGTTTGAGATTTCCATGGAGGATATCAACAAGATTGAAACAGGGATGGCGGCCTGGGTTCAAGAATTTGAGAAGTACGTTCTTGTCATCTTATCATTCACTAAAATAATGCATTTGAAGGCTATACTATCAATATAAACTTGACCGCCTGCCAGTATGCATCCTGCCAATTCACAGACTCCTCCACATTGCTCCAAGTATTCGGATTGTTGGTCCAAGTTGGTGCTACTGGGCATATCCAACGGAACAATTCTGTGAATCTCTGCTTCTTGCTATCAAAAGCCGACGCCATCCATGCACAAGTATTGATCACAGGATTCTAGAGTTAGCGCAGCTCTTCCAATTGAAAGCTGTCTATTCACTGGCAACCACACTTGATCTACGGTGGCGTCAGAAGGTGGAGAACTCCAGGATGTCACTGGCTGGATGTGAGTAGCTCTATTTGCATAGTATCCCACCTATTCAATGAATTATGCAGATCCAAGATGTGTACTTGTCAATCCCCGTGAACTTCATTCGCTCTCAGATCTGCTACACAAACAAATCTCAACACATCTTGCATCCATATACAATTCCACCAGCGACCAACTCCTGTCACTGATCCCCACCCCAGTTGAACATTGGGGAAAGATTCAGTGGCTTGAGGGTGGAGACATGATGCATGCAAGTGAAATAGGCAAGCATGGGACCCGTGACATGACATATGTGAAGGTACCTTTTTTTGCTTTGAAATATCATGAAGCCGCTGAAATTGGATGTAGTTCAATGGTTTTTACGGCCAGCTTTGGCTGCTGCTTGTCATCAAGCTGGAGCCTTCAGAAGTGATCCAAATGACTACAAGCAAGATCCATCTCTTAGCGGTTGTTGCATGAAACATCATGACTCAAAAAAATTGCCTCAACATGCCGCACACCAAGGGGAAATTCCATGCAGTCGAGGTTATTGATGCAGAGGCCTTGGAATTTGTGGCAGGTTGAGTCCCAGACCGCGGAGAATATGTTTTCATTGAGTGTGTTGGTAGAAAATAGGTGCAAGTTGAGTAAAAAAAGAATTGCTCATTGAATCCTACTATACTGTATGTCTGAGCAGAACACAACAGCAGCTGTCCCCAGGTGTTGAGAGTAAAGCTGTCACCACCCAAATAACATGTGACCATGCATCAAGGATCTGAGGATGAGATATGGCCAACCGAGCCAACATCCATAGAACATGAGCAACTCATGCAGAAGAACCTGAGGATATTGTTAAATGGAGCCACGCACATGATCACAGAAGACAAAGGAATGAATTATGTAACGTTATGTAAGATGACAATCATGGTATATGACGGATATATTCTAACACACCCCCTCGCGTGAAGTCTGATTAAAGAATGATAACATACTATTTTCCACTATGACCTCGATGTCCACGTCAAACTTTCTTTTTCTTGTCTGTGTGCACCCCCTTAAGCTGAGAATGGATTGACGTCGAAGAGACGGAGCGCGAAATGATAGGAGCAGTGTCAGTGTCAGGGTCATCAGCATCAGAGAGGATGAGCAGGTCATCAGCATGGAAGGCAATATTATCTGCATAGTCCGAATCAGCACAACTGATAACCAGCTCATTGAATGCAGCAGCTGCATCAAGTTTCGATGAAGCCAGGTATTTGGCGTTGACGTCATCTGGCATGTCTGTGACGCAGCGGCGAGCAACGTAGCCAGAGCAGCCACAGCGATGGCAGACCCCTTCTTTCTCCTTCGAATTCCCCCAATCGAATTTGCCCTTCCCTCCCTTCCGACCACCATGAGCCGTGTTCGCCACCATGGCTCTGCCGCCTTCATCCACCTCCTCCTCCTCTTCCTTCTTGATCGACTGCACAACACTGTCCGAGAGTTTCTCCTGCATTTTATGGGCTTTAATGGCAGAGATCAAGGCGTCAAGTTTCGGGAATGGGGTAGTGTTGGACAGTGCGGAGCGAATGGAAGAGAACAACGGGTGGAGGCGAAGAAGGATAAGGTCAGCGAGGTCGTCGTCCTGCACAGTGTGTCCAATAGCTTTGAGTTGGCGGGCGATGGAACAAACGGCCTCGGTGTAGACGCCAACAGGGTGTTTGGGGTCATGGCGAATGGAATAGAGCTCGTTACAAAGTGCGAGGCGGAGGGCCGAGGAGTCCTTCTGATACTCGCCCTTCAGAAGTTTCCATGCCTCAACACCGGTGGACACATCCGCAATAATACTGCGGTAGTCAGCGTTGATGAGGAAATAAATCATGGAGTATGCGCGCTCGTTGTTCCAGGTCCACTTTGCAGCCTCATCCGTATCCGACAGTTTCTTCTTCGTCCCATTGACAATATCCCAAATTCCTTTGAGTTGGAAGAAGACCTGGACGTCCTTGCTGAATGAACTCCAGTCACTGGTGCTGTCAAATACAGCAATACGTGCAAGGAAAGGGTTGTTGGTGGTCAACATAATGAGTGGCAGGTAGAGGTGATAATGAAAGGAAAGTGCTGAGTGGCAATGGATTGAAATGGTATATGGGGAGCCATACTGCGCTCAGGCTTCAAGGAGGGAGCAGCTAGTGTCTACACCTGGTGGAAATGAAATCCCCAGGGAGCCAAGCTGTGCTCAAGCTTCCAGAAGGAGCTGCTAGCGTCTCAACCTAGTGGGAGGCTCTACTGTGCTGAGGAAGGCGAATGGCGCACAGTGGCACAATCCCGAGTTTCGGAGTAGCAGCAAAACAACGCAGAAGGCCCAAAAGATCGCAGATATGGAGGCCGGGGCTCTATAACCTGTTAAATGGAGCCGCGCACACGATTGCAGAAGACAAAGGAATGAATTATGTAACATTATGTAAGATGACAATCATGGTATACGACAGATATATTCTAACAGATATTGCAGAGAGTGATGCAACTATGCACCAGACCCTAGTGAGAGGAACCTGCTCTGGGTTACTAAAATAGGGGCTTCAGGTTACCAGATAGGGGTTGGGGTTGCATCCCAAGAACCCAAGAGGAGGAACCCTGCTCAGGGGTGCTCCCAACAGGGGTTCTAACTAGATCCAAGACCAAAGGGTGTCTGAGGGGAACTCAGACGAACCAGCCTCTGTGAAACCCTGTCAGGGGACTAGTGTGGTGATCTCCTCCCCTTGGTAGGTAAGCATCTTTCGTTGCCGCTACCTAACAGGTCAGATCCGGCACTGCTAGGTCAGGATCCCAAGGCAAGGGACAGAGAATAAGGTATGGGACATACAAATGCTGTGAACGTCACGTGGATCAGCGTGACAGCGTCCCAATATGGGCAAATCATCGAGAAAAATGCCCCAGATAATAACCACACCTCTCCGAGCCAATCGGTGCCATGAATTGGTAGATAAACTAGCTATAGATAGGTAGCACCCAATATATTTGCACTATAGTGTCACAAATTTGACTAGATGCTGATTTAGCCTGTAAATTGCCCTAAAACATGCTCTTTCCACATCTTGACGCGTCCAAAAGACGCTGAAGGCATTTCTACATGCCCTCGAAGCCAAAACACCTTCATAATCGCGCTGAGAACTTCTTAAAGCGCGTCAAAAAGGTCATTCACCAGCTTTCCCCTCGCAAAAAAAGGAGAATTGGAGACTCGGATAAAGAGAATGTATGGTCTGGAAAAAGCAATCTCTGACGCGTCTCTCACTTTCTACATAACAGGCAAAGGCTTCAACCTCGCCATCTGACATATCTGTTGGCCCTCTGATCGTGGATCCCATCATAGACGATGTCTTCTTGGCGACATCTCCGAATGTCGAGATTCCCATGTCGTCCCCTTTGGGGAGTTTTTTCTCGTGTCCAGCCATGTCAACGGGTCCTCCCGAGCAGTTCTACCACGAATATACTCTGCCACCGCCCCCGAAACCCTCGAAATATTGCGCGACAGTGGAAGAGGTGCCGGATGAGGATGATGTCTCCCATCTCGCGGCCCGCTCAACTCTCAGCCTCGACTCTCTTGATTCCTGCGACTCCGAACACACTGGGATCGATGCAGAGGACACCGCTGCATTCGATCAGGCCGCAGCTAGTGATCCGAAGGCTCAAGATGCATTTGCGAACATTTATGACGCGTTTTCAGCCCCTGGGAAACTCCGTGAAGCTCCATCAATACCAAGTGCTGCTGCAGCTGTCAAGGACTTGGTGGCGGTACTACGGGGAGAGTCCCGGGGAATATCGGGAGGATACAAAGACCCAAAACATGATCCTTTCATGGGCATACATTTGGAGGGAATGCGTATATTCTTGAACTTCTACATTGACCCTCGTTCCAAAACCTATGGCCATTGGGGAGCCTCTGCACTGCAGGCTGCAGTGGGGCTTGGAAGAGGGACCCACTGCATGCGATCATTGTGCAAATTAGCCCGCCAATACATTCATGATCGAAAGCTCCTTCTGGTTAATCCATATGGAGACTGGAAAGAGTCAATGATAGCAGATGAAGACCTCACTGTGGATATCAATCTGTATCTGCAGGAGATAGGGAACAACATCACTGCTGAAAAATTGGTTCTTTATCTCGCACGGCCGGAGGTGATGGAAAAACATGGAATAACCAAATCCATTACCGTCCGTACGGCACGGCGGTATTTGAATTTGCTGGGCTACAGGTACATGATGCCGAAGAAAGGACAATATTGTGACGGGCATGAACGCCCTGATGTTGTCTACGAGAGGGACAAGGTCTACATTCCCGCCATTAAAAAACTCGCAGCCCGGATGCACTGCTTTTCGAGAGAAGGTCTCCCCTATTTCGGCCCCCACCTCCCCGGCAAAAGAGTCATCACTTGGCATCACAACGAGTGTGTCTTCTATGCTCACGACTGAAAGCGCAAAAATTGGTACAAGAAAAATGCATTCAAGCTGCACCAAAAGGGGGACGGGCATTCTCTTATGGTGGCCGACTTTGTTTCTGTCGATTTCGGATGGTCTCCCAAATCTCGCGATGGAACGAGGACTGCACGTCGTTTTCTAAAGCCTGGGAAGGGTCGCGAGGGTTACTTCACATGCGAAGACATCGTGGAACAGGCTGATGAACTGATGGACATCCTCATGGAAGTCTATCCTGAATACGAGCACCATCTTATCTACGACAACGCTACTACCCATCGCAAGCGACCTGATGGCTCACTATCTGCCCGCGCCATGCCCAAAAAGCCGTCGAAATCCGAGACGAATTTCGGGGTCATGGTCAATGATCGTGATGCAGAGGGTAAACCCATTTACACGGCCATGGGTAAACTGAAAAAGATCAAGATACCAATGACCGGTGCCTCGTTCAATGGGGAACCTCAGTCACTATACTTCCCACAGAACCACCCCATGGAAGGGATCTTCAAGGGAATGGCTGTCATTCTCGAGGAGCGTGGCCTTGTTGCTGAGTCCAAGAAGAGGGTGCAATGCCCGGAGTTTAAATGCCCTCCTCCAGCTCTTGACTGCTGCTGCCGTCGGACATTGTTTAACCAGCCAGATTTTGCAAGCGTTGAGTCGTGCCTTGAAACAGCCTGCCGCTTACGCGGATTTTCAGTGATGTTCTTGCCGAAATTCCATTGCGAGCTCAATTTTATTGAGCAGTGCTGGGGATATGCCAAACAGGTTTATCGGTTCTTCCCTGAATCTTCCCGTGAGGAGGACCTGGAGCGCAATGTATGTGAGGCCCTTGCTTCTATTCCACTTGAGATGATGAGACGGTGAGTTATCAATTGTTTTTACATGCATCGCGCTGATTATTGTAGATTTGGCAACTGTTCTAGCAAGTTTGCTGATGCCTATGCCAAAGGCCTGAATGGGCATCAGGCAGCCTGGGCAGCCCGCAAATATTGTGGCCATCATGTCATTCCCGAGTCCATTTTGGAAGAACTTGAAGCAGCAGGAATTAATTGATTGATCAAATTGGTGCGCTGGTAGTGTGTTCTTGTCTTTTTGTGTCATGATGTATCTAGTAGTTTGCATATTTTGTAGCCATAGCACTGTATATTCATTTGGGTCCATTGACCATTTCTTGCAAGTGTTTTTGTGCTGAGCGCGTGGCCCAGGTACTTGCAGAGACATCTCCTCTTTATTGGCTGGCTCAAAAATTGAGCTGTTTTGGCAGAATGTTCTTCAAATGCATAAAAACTATTTCTTGGAAGGAATTTGGAATATTCGCAGCCGTTGTGTTTTGCGACACGTTTTGGTGGGAGATGTCCGTATTTGGACGGAGCCGTCACACAAAAGTAACGACACGTGACGTTCACAGCATTTGTATGTCCCATACCTTAGGAGTTCGGGTGTTGTCAAGCAAAAGGGGAGTGAAGGCAAGACCAGAACAACAAGATGATGATGAGAGCCCTGCAGGCTCCAGTCCAAGAACCAAGCAATCCAGCCAAAGTAAGGCCTGAGAAAAGAAGAGGTAGAATCTACTGTACAGGGGAGATTCTACCCAGTTGATATACTGTAGCTATTAGGAGCCTGATCATAGGATGATCCTAGGTCCATAGGAGTCGTGAAGAAGTAATGAAAGATAAATGAACATAAAGGAGTTGACAGGTGGACCCAGGAGGACACCTGTTGTGATTCAGGAGTGTAGTCGTCTTGGCATGGATACCAGGGGCGAATATCCACCAACATAAAGGAGTGAAGTCATGAACCATTGGAAATGATCATCAGTGTAAAGGAGTCTGGGTTGCATGTGTATGATGTCATGCCCTTGTCATTTAGAGTCCTGGGTTACTGCAATAAGAACCTGGGCAGTAAAGTGGTAAGGAATCTCTGAATGGATTCTGAATAAAGATCTGAGGGATGTTCATCATCTGTCCATGAGATCGTATATCATTATCTGCCATCTCAGGTTCTCCATGAGAGTCAAATGGGCAGGGAATAACCTGGTCAAAGACAGGTTACTCCCAAAAATGAATGTGGTAGAACCCGAAAAAGGATATCTGTGATGCTGAGTCATGGTGATTCATCACAGGATGAGCCACATACCTGCACATTGTCTGTGGTCAAATGCTGTGGTCACCTATTTTTTTCCATTGTGTGGCCATAAGAACCTTCCTGGTAGTGAGGAATCAATTGATGATGTGATACATTTGTGCTTTGCTGACATTGCAGTAGATAGAAATGGTGTGGATGTGAACACTGAGACTGTGCATGTGCACAATGGCCCATTGGAGGTCCTCCAAGTGTAATCATGCTGCTTACTACTTACAGCCTTACGGCCAAACACGGACACATGCTCAGATAATTATTCCTTCTTGATATTGTACCACCACGATCCCTCCATTCTCTGTACACTAGCTATGACTTAACGACACCTTCTTGCAAAGGGTCTAAATTCTCTTCTGTGTGAATACCTTTCTTTTTCTTCTGGTATCCGCTCAGGTGAGCCGGATTCCACCAAGATCGGTTTGCCCTTCATTGAGGAGGCTACATGGTGGGAGCAAGCAAGAAGAGTTCTTCATCATCATGTTGCTGCGACGTCAATCCATGGCTGGTTCTTCTCAAAACTGGGGAATGGGTTCCTCAGATGAATCTGAATGTTGACCATTTTTTAAATTAAGCCAAAAGTTCCAGTATTCACCATGAAAAGGAGCCCCAGGCTTCCAGAAATTAGGATTCTCAAAATTTTACATTATCCTACAATTTTGGTACTATAAGATGCACCTCGTAAAATGGTGAATTTTGAGTATGGTCTCAAGCCAGTAGGTGCAGTATTGGCTGAGAAACAAAACAAATAAAATAGGGTGTTTAAATTCTTTGTTGGCACATGTTTACAGCAGGCAAGAGCCACGCGGTTCAATTTCAATCGAACTACGTGGTTCGGACCAACCCCGTAGCTCCTGCCAACCGCCCGATGGGCCAGAACTACATGGTTTGGCTATTGGCACTTCCTCTCCATGCACCTTTTTTACTCAACTCTGGGTAGGAAGGCGAAACTGTCAAATGTTCATAAGCTGCGTACTACACTACAACCACCTGGTCAAGGATGAGCTACCCCAATATTTGAAGAACGCGCCAAGTTATTAAGTAGTGATAAGGATGGGAAAGTAGATTCTACAAAATAATTAAACAAGACACAGCACACTTGATCTCTGCATACTGTTTTTGGAAGTGTCCAATCTGACATGTGCACATAGTTCAACCCAGATTCTTCAGATGTCTGAGCAAGATTTGAGGTGACTTTAAAAATCAGTGTTGTGATATTGAATTAATCTGTCACAACAGAGCAGAGAAGATCTGACTCACAGTTCTGCCAGCTGCAAGTTCCTCAGTGTTTTCCATGGTGCACACATGGAGCAGGAAGCAAGGGAGCAATGCACAACCAGTGTGTAGGCTTGAATCCAGCCGCTATATGGGACAAGTCCAGATATAGCGGCTGGTCAATCTGAGTTTGAAATTGGATTATGCACAGCATCCCATAACAGGCAATTTGTAATCAAACTTTTGGCGGATGGTCAGTGATCACTTCCGCACCTAATGCAGACAGCCATTCCATTGTAGGAGCAGGACAGCCCAAAAATATTCAGAAAGCTGGCAGTATATGCTTTGAAGTATTTAAGCCCTGGTTGGGATTTAATTGAGACATTTCTGTCCAGTAGAAATATTGCAAGCCAAGTCTGATGTGAGATTACAAATCACCTATTATGGGATGCCGTGTGTAATGAAATTTCAAACTCAGATTGACTGGTCTGTCTATCAACATATCATAGACAGATACAGTCACTGATCTAACTAGTGTGCTAAGCAGGGGACTCCTTGCATCTGATGGTGACTTGATCGCGGTAAGACACACTCAAATTATCTTTCTCAACATGTATTTCACGCCATAGACCGGAGCCGGTCTGTCTATGGAGCAAGCTGTCAATAGACAGACCAGTCGAGCGGAGTTTGAAATCAGTTAACACGCGGCTTTCCATAAAAGGCTATTTGTAACCAAACTTTTGGCGAAGCTGCAGCATCGACTCCTGATACAAACAAACACAACCCGAGTGAAAATAAATTCTAGCATTATGAATTCTTCAAATTTGGGGTTCATTGAAAGAAACAGCATGTTTTATACATACACTCTATCATTATAGATACAAGCGGCTGCTCGGCCACTTCGCGGTCTCGCATCCCCTTCCGCTGATAGCGGAGTTTGAAAGATGGTTCAGACGGATTAATATCGGATCACAGTGCGTCAACTGACCAGCGGAGTTTAAAATGGCTTCGGACAGACGGAGAAGCGTAATTTTAAAGAGAGGGTAACTCGTCCTTGTAAAATTTGTATTTCAACGGCCCAATTTGCACCTGATTATCTAATAGCCTTTTTGGAAAGCTGCGCGTTAACCAATTTCAAACTCCAATCGACTAGTCTGCAGATCAAGACTCGTCTCTCATCTACAGGCTAGTTTCGAGCCTATTCACGCCAAATTGCAACAGATCTGATTTGGGCACATATTTCGATGGCGGTGACACATTATGCCTGGTGATTCGGTTGAGAACTCATTCAGATGTAGTAAATTCAATATCCCATAAGCAGACTCATTAAAACTGAACTCACACAGTCCACACTAAAGAAATCACTCATTCCTTCTACAAGTAATCCATAATTACATATCAGTTGTCCCTCCCAAAATTTCAGCCTGACTGATGGAGATTTGGATGAGTGAGTGGTACACGAGTGACCTTTCCGAGCATACCCAGACACTGAAATCTTGTTACAAGGAATTTTACTGATCCTTCTCTATCACTAATAAGTGCGTGTGAATCAGTAGAGCAGATTCATATATATTCAATTCAATTCAATTCAATTCATTTTCAATTATAGTGCGCGTGGGCCCCTGGGGGCCCATGTGGCACTTTACAAGATATTGTGATGTTGTACTAGCGGGCGGGGAGGATGGGCATGAAGGGGGGATCGTACTTGGGGTGTAACAAGAAAGCTAAGCTATGATGGTGGGGGTGAATTTTGTACAGGTGCAAGATGGTTTATGAGACAGTATAATGGAGACGTGCAGTAAAAGTAAAAGTAAGAAGGCGAGGGACGGAAGTAGGAGGAATAAGGAAATTAGAGAACATATCTTTCGAGACACTCTGTCTCGCGGACGTAGGTGAAGAGGGGGCCAAATTCGGCCTTCGTGCCAAGGAGGAGCTCCACTGAGAGGCGCGCCGTGCCTAGTTTGACGATCATTCTAAGACGTTGGCGACGGTACTTCAGGCAGAGTAGAAGGAAGTGGGAAACGGATTCGGGAGCGCCACAGAGTGGGCAGGCAGGACTGGGGGCAAGGTGGAAACGGTAGAGGTAAGCGTTGAGCCCGATGTGTCCCGTACGCAACTGGGTGAGAATGCTGCCTTGGGGGCGGCTCAGGTCATCGTACATCCTTGCAACAGCGATGCTGGGGGTTGTGTCACCGAGCAGGGAGAGGCGAAGGCGTCGTGGGGACATGTTCCACTCCGACACCCAGCGCTCCTTGAACGACGCTGCGCCGGCTGCAATCACAGCAGCCTTGCTGACCAGGAGTGGTGCACGCAAGACCCTGATGTTCGTGGTCAGCTCGGTGGAGGTGCCGAGGGCTGCTTCCTTCGCACGCTCGTCGACCGCCTCGTTACCGGCGATTCCGACATGGGCTGGGACCCAGTGGATGCGGATGCGGAGGGTGGAGCGGGCGCGGAGGAGGCGGCGGTGGGAAGCGTGGAATGCGGCGATGAGGTACTGGCCTGGTTGTGCCTTGGGAGTAGAGGTGATAGCCCGGATCGCTGGTTGGCAGTCCATGAAGATGTCGACTTGGGTGAGGCGTGGAACGCTCGCAACGATGTCCAGGGTGAGGATTGCCCCGGTTACCTCCGACTCGAACACTGTGTGCTCCGTGAGAGGGCCGAGGTGTACCTTCCTGTGTGTGCCGAGCTCGTCTCCCCTCATCGCCACCGCTGCTGCACCAACTCCTCCCTCGTACCCCGAGCCATCCGTGAACACACAGAATCCTCCCTTGCGCGTCACCCTTTCCATGTCCTGCTCCGCTTCATCCTTCGAGGCCGCGATATGCGCCGTCAGCGCTTCCGCAGGTGCGCGTGTCGACAACGAGAGGGGGTCGACAGTTTCGAAGTTTCTGCGGAGGATGGGGAAGGCGGCGAGGAGGTTGTGGATGGGGGATCGGTGGTAGCGGGGGATGTAGCGGCACCTGCAGACGATATGGTGGACAGGGCTGGATGCAGGGAGGGAGGCAAGGCGTACTCCAGCGTTGAACGCCGAGCGGTTGAGGCGGATGTGGATGGGGAGGAGGTTGGAGTGGAAGTCGAGCGTATCCGTTGCCGTTGTGCGGAGTCCGCCTGTGATCAGCCTCGTGGCGTGGCGCTGTACTTTGCCTAGCGCCTTCGCGACCCATACCGTTCCAGATCGCCGCGCATCCTCGTTCAAGGAAACCGGTTTGTACCAGACGGGTAGTGCGTACTCCATTCGGGGTACCACGACAGTGAGGAACAACTGTCGCATGTACGAGTGGGGGAGTCCAAAGGAGGGCGAGGAGATGCGGGAGAGGGCGAGGATGGCCTTGGTGCTGCGTTTCTGAGCCAACTCGACATGGTTGCGGAAGGAGAGCTTGAAGTCGAGCACGACCCCGAGGAGCTTGACCGACTCGGATGCCTCGATAGTATTGCCTCCGATAATGAGGGGGATGGGGCGGTAGTGATCGCGGTGACAGCGGGGGGAGACGAAGTGTATGAGCTGGAATTTGGGTAGGTCGAAGTCCAATCCCAGGCGCTTTGCGCAGGGAAGGGCGTCTTCCTCCATGTGGATGCGTAGCGCCGTGACGTTGTCCTCGGTGGTGAATCCCACCTCCATGAGCGTGTTGTCATCGATGTACCCATCCGTGCTGCCTTCCAGAAATTCGTCTGCAAAGATCAGGTAGAGCAGGGCGCTCAACGGCGACCCTTGAGGGAGGCCGTTGGGCACGGGGCATGGTGTGGAGCGGTGGTCATCGAAGATGAGCGTGGTGGAGCGGTCGCTGAGGAAGCTGGCAAGGAGGTTGATGATTTGTTCGGGGACGCGCTTCGTCTTCAGGCGGTGGAGGAGGTGAACGTGACTGACGGAGGGGGCCAACCCGCCACGCGTCCTTGACCTTCTGGGTGATCTTCAGTAGGGCGTCTACTGTGCACCTTCCCGGCCTCCCACCGAACTGGTTTGGGGAGAGGAGCCCGTTCGCCTCTGCGAAGCTGGAGAGCCAGTCCGCGAGCACCGACTCTATCACCTTTCCCAGCCCTTCCTCCTCCGCAATGGGCCTGTAGGCGCCAGGGACCGTGTAGTCGCTTTTGCCGGGCTTGCGGAGGGCGACGGTGAGGAAAATCTTCCAGGCAGCGGGGAAGTAGCCGATGCGCAGGCCCGCCTCTAGGATGACGAGGAGGAGGGGTGCGACGACTTCCCGGGCTGCAGCAATGGCGACGTTGGGTATGCCCGACGGGCCAGGTGCTTTCCACGGAGAGATCTTGCCTATCGCTCAGAAGATGTGTTCGAGGGAGAAGGCAGGGGCAGGAAAGGGAATGGGAAGGGTTTCGGCGGCGGGAGGGGGAATCGCTGGGCGAGGGGGGAAGAACTTGCCATGGAGAACCCGGGCTTTGTGCGCAGGGGAGGTTGCGATGCCGCCATCCAGCGCGGTGAGATCGGGAATGCGGGAATTCGATGGGGCACTGGTGTCCGGCATCGCGTATTTCGCCACTTTCCAAATGTCGACGCGCGGGAGGTCCATGATGTAGCATCGCCAGTGGGCTCGCTTTGTGCGGCGAATAGCGCTGTGGTACTTGTTCCGCGCGTTGCGCATTGAGACCCAACTAGGATCTGTGGGGTCGTCCTTGGCAATTGCGCGGTGAGCATGGTTGTATTCCTTGCGCAGGGCGGTGAGGTCCTGGTTCCACCACCGGCGGGCGTACGGTGACGGGCGTGAGAGGGGGACGTGCTCCTCCAGCGCGCTTGTGAAGACGCGCGTGAGGGAGTTGGTGTACTTGTCCACATCCCCGTGGGTGGAAAAAGGCAGCTGGGGCAGCGGACTTGCAGCCAGATGCTCCTCCAGCCGAGCGGGGAATTCCTTCCAGTCGGTGTCGCGGAAGTTACGCCGTAGTGGGATTTCGCGGTGGGTAACGACAATGTCAAGGGTGACGTTGATGGCAAAGTGGTCGGAGCCATGGCCCGGGAGGGTGGAACACTTCACCAGACGGTCGGCCAGCTCCTTTGAGGCAAAGACTAGATCAAGGGTGGACCATGTGTTATGCGGGGCGGAGTAGAAAGTGGGGGTGCCGGCTTTGACGAGCTGGTGGAGATCATACACGGCCATCATGTCAATCAGTTCAGAGGTGTCGCTCCAGGCAGTGCGATGTGGGAAATTAGGCCCTGTCCAAATGACGTGGTGTTTGTTGTAGTCACCGAGGATGATGAAGGAGTGGTTGAGCGGAAGAGGGTAGAGCGTGGAGAGGAAGAGTTTGAGGGTGTTGATTGCATTATCGTCTGAGTCTGGGGGATTGTATACGCTAAATAGATGAATGGTATGTATGTCTAAGGTAAGAGTGATAGATGTAATGTATGATGATTTTATTTTGTTTTGATTATAATGTGACGAGGGAATGGTTTTATTGATGTACAGTAAGGTATTAGGAGAATCGGTTTTAAAAGTGGGAGTGAGGCGGGTCCAGTGCGAGGAAGAGAGTGAAGGAAATTTATTAAGGTCAGGGGGGGGTTCTTGGATGCAGAGTACGTCGTAGTCTAATGGATTCGTTGAGTTAAGTAGGGAGATAAGGACGTTGTAGCATTTATGGCAATTGAGGGATTGTATTCTAAGTGAATCTGAGGTGTAGGTATTGGGTGCGTTATTCATGACGGGGGGGTAGAAGGGGAGGGAGAGGCAGGGGAGGTGGGCTCGAAGAAGAATGGGGCGCTATTGTCAAGAGGAGGGGAGTCAAATGGGTCAAAGTCACCAAAGAAGATGCGGAAGCGGAGGCGTTCGTGCTGCAGGGCGCGTTCCTGTACTTGGACTGGGCAGTCCTTGCTGAAGGATGCGTGCTTGCCCTTGCACGCCGCACAGCGGGGAGAGTAGTGCGGGCATCGCTTGCGGTCCGAGCACTTAGTCTGACCCGCGCAGGGGCAGGCGCTGGTGCGATGTGGGAGCGAGCAGCGGGCGCAAGTGGGTGATTTGTCTTTGCATTGGTGTTGAGTGTGGCCGTAGCCTTGACAGTTGTAGCAGCGCGTCGGGGATTCCTCGTAACGGTGTGGGTAGCAGATCGTGGATTCGACGGCGAGTCCCTGCGAGATGCAGAGGTTGGCAGAGAGGGGATCGGTGAGAGTGAGGAGGAGAGAGGAAGCCTTCTTCTTCGGATCGCGGAGCGCTCCTGCATTCAGCCAGCGAACTTCTGTGATGGTAGAGGGGCTGGCGATGGACGAACGGTTATTAGCGTAGAGATCGTGAGCAGCGTGGGGGGAAGAGGGGTCGAACGTGTGCGGGACTCCGTTCACTACGATCTCGCATTTAGGAACGACGAGGTGGCTTTTCTTCGCGAGCCGGGGGACCCAGTGGGGAGCAGACTGCTTCAAGAGCATCGCAGTCTTCTCCGAGTCGGCAGCGATGAGGAGCCGGTCGCGCGGGAGGATCTTCACACCTTTCAGCTTAATCCCCTTCAGCTTCTCTGCGCCAGTGGACGCCGCAGCCGTCTCCACCTTGTTCTTGATCTCCGGAAGCGGGCATACAAGCAGCTCGTTGGCGGTTTTGTCCAGCGATATGACGAGCTCATTGGGTTTGACGGCCGGCGGGGACTTGGGAGGGATAGGCGCGGGAGGGGGAGAAGGATTGGGGGAGGCGCGGGCGGTGGCAGCGTACGATGTAGAAGCGCGTGACGTGGCGGCTAGCAAGTCCGCTACAAGGTCGGTCTTAAACGATGAGAGGGCGGTGGCTAGGAAGTTCCCAGCCTCGAGCATGGTGTCGAGGAGGTCTAGGCTGGCGTTAATCGATGCGTAGCCATTGGCTGTTGGGTGCTTCTTCTGGCCACGAGCCACCGCAATGATCTCGTGTATGGACGTGACATGCGCCTGGGGAGTGTTCTGGGGCGTAGTGGAGACGTTGGGGAGGTCATTTGCAGAGCTAGAGGGCGTGAGGATGGGAGAGGGCGGAGTTACTGGTGTCGCGTCGTTTGTCGCCTTATCCGGGCACATGGCCGTAAATAGATTCATATATAATTTAGCTTGCTCCATGCAGAACTGGGTGAAATGCAGCCATTCTTTGGCAGGGATCAAAACCAGCCAAAAACGAAATTTAATTTGTGCCTTCAGCACTGTTGGTGGCCATAATTGCACCGGGTTTAAACTTGAAACAAGAAAGTGTGATGGTCCAAAAGGTCTTATACAAAATGTATTAAAATCATGTGTGTGCATGATTAGCAAAGAGTGAACAGATTCAACAGAACATAAATATGGTAAACATATGTTATTGTGTTCAAGTTAGGATCTTGCTGCTTGAGGCCTGGTCAAAATCACAAAATCAGTCAATTCAAGACGACAGCAGCGATGAGCATTGTCCGGCAGTTGGTGGGAGCTACGGGGATGGTCCGAACCACATAGTTTGATTTAAGTTGAACTGCATAGCTCTCGCCTACCGTACATGTTTCTCAACTATTATGCAAACTGCAATAATCCAGAATAATAAATTTACATGTGTAATGCTTATGTAGCTATATGGGATTCAGAGCTGGTAGTAGATTGGGTCCCAGACCTTTCTCTTGGCCTTTTTTCAGGACTTTGTATGGGATTTCATTGGTACTGCTATTTCAACCAAATGTTCACTGGGTATCACCTGTCCAAGGTGTTCATTTTGCAAGGTGTTCAATTCTCGACAATCATGGGGAAATTCCCATATATGGCAGTCTGGCGAATGCCGGACCAAATTTTAGGTGTTTTTTGGCCCTAATTAGGCCACAAAATTGAAATGTTACCATCATCTGGGACAAAAACATTCACCCTTTGTCGCCGTCGCCTGAACATTTGGTCAAAATAGTAGTATCCAACTCCTATCTGTGGATATCATAGTGAGATCAACGACGGTGACAAACACCAACATACTGCGGAGTCGCACTCCGCCAAGACTCAGCTCAGCACCTCTTGGCTCACCTCGATGATCGTTTTCGCTCACTCTGCTCTCTGCTGCCAGCTGCACCACTGATTATTGCTGGTTCTCTTGGCTAAGGAATTCCTACGCGATACAACCACCAGCCTTCTCTCGGTGGCACTTGATGACACGCATATGTATGTTCCGGACTGCCGGTGCAAACATATCCAGCTTCCAATTGTCGCACTTAGGGGCTTAAGAAAGGAAATTATCTGGTACCTTGAAATTTTTACAGCATGAGTTTTTCGTGGCTCAAGGCACCCATACCTGTATTTTGGATGTCTCAACCCCAATCTCAATCCGATGCTGGCTGGTCAAAGCATCCAAAACTGTGGAAACCGCTCATCCAAGTTTATCCTCGAGATCCGATTCCTGTCTCCTCTTATTGACCGGTTTTCCAGCGTTTGCCGTCGCCCGACGCCGTCTAAAAATCTTATGAACGCCTGTGGAACTCGAACACCGGATCCATCGTTCCGAAATGACCCATCCCTCTTGTGTTTCGGTAAATCTATGGTAAGGATGCACTCGAAAAATCGCACGTGCCAAGTGCAACCCGTGTAATTGTGATTCTCCGCCCACTACGGCAGTAATAAAAGTTCTTGCTTGAACCCACTTCACCCTCGGACAAGTGACTCATCAAAAGTATGATGACCCGGTATTCATCCGGAGCGGGTTTCTTCCCTTCTTTACATCAAGCTGCATCATGAATTGGATCACAGGATGCATCGCGGTGTATTCAAGGAGAAATGAAGGTGATCGGAATCGAGAAATCCTTTATTTTTTTATCGGTTAAAGGTCGGATACGCTGTCCATCCACAAGTTCAACCACCGGAAAAATCACGTTGACGACCCGATAGCGCTGCGAAAGACGCAGTTCTCACCGTATCCATTCTGCGGCTTAACCACAGGAGAATAATCGACGGTTCTTAATTTGTGAGTGACGCTAGTTTCCCGCTGGTCCCGAGGACAGGGTCGCATGAATAATACCGAGTCGTAGATCCGCTGCATCAAAATCTAACCAGTTGAGCTTGCCACGTCGGGCTTGTGATCAATCCTCGGATGAAAACTCGGCCTGCTGGCCACTATATAATGCGCGTCGGTTGTCTTGTCTTTCGTTGCCCTCCCCAGCAATATCAAGATGTATACTCTTCTGGCTTTAGTGGCGATCCTCCCAGCGTTCGTGCATGCGCAGGTCTCTGTCTACGGGTGCGTGCGCCAGAATATAACGAGTTGTTCAATCAGGCTCACTCTCGTGGTACAGACAGTGTGGAGGTACGCAGTTTCTTAAATGTTCGATATGTGTGTGTTACTGAACCGGGGACAATTGCAGGCATTGGATACAGTGTGTTCCGCGTATATTATTCGATCAAGGCTCTGATTTCAGTGTTCAGCTGGTTCTACCACTTGCGCTGCCGGATCAACTTGTAGGCACCACTTTGTTGAATTTACCTCCTTTTCTTACTTTCACCCTTTAACTAGGCGTGGTCAACAACGCCTATTATTCGCAGTGCCTGTGAGTGCCCGAAACTTTCTCCAAAATCATGATGTACCAAGCTACGCCTGTAGACCTGGTTCTTCCGGAGGAACTACCACGACGACCACGACGATCAAGACGACCACGACGGGCACCACGACGACTACCTCTCCCACCGGCAGTCAGACCCCCGATGCCGGCAACCCTTACCTCAACCACAATGTTCGTTGAGATTTCTTTCGCTTGGAATTCGCATGTAACATATCAACCCTTCAGGTCTGGCTCCCGACGTTCTACGCCGCTGAGGTGAATAAATTCGTGGCTTCTCTTTTGTGGCACCTGGACATTAAATGGGAAACATTCAGGTCGCTGCTGCCGCTGCCAACATCACGGACCCCACTACGGCAGCGAAGGCTGCGACAGTGGCGAAGATCCCCACCTTCACCTGGTTCGACCAAGTCGCCAAGGTCCCCTCGTTGGGCACATACTTGGCGGCAGCCAGCGCTCAGGGAAAATCCTCCGGGACGCCCTCCATTGTGCAGATCATCGTGTACGACCTTCCCGACAGGTACGGTTAACTGTAAATATCGGAGAAGAAAGTTGAACCTGACTTCCTTTTCCAGAGATTGCGCTGCTGCGGCCTCCAACGGAGAATTCACCATCGCCGACAACGGCCAGGCCAACTACTTCAACTACATTGACCAGATTGTGGCTCAAATCAAACGTAGGCGATATGGGTGCTTGATCTTTCCTCGGTACTAATACTTTTCTTAGCATTCCCGGATGTCCGCGTCATCGCCAGTAATTATTATTTTTCGTCCGTTTTTCGTAATTCTCATCTTGGTCAGTCATCGAACCCGACAGTCTTGCCAATCTGGTCACCAACTTGAACGTCGCGGAGTGTTCCGCAGCCCAGACGACCTATCTTGTACGCCATTTTCAACAGAGAATCTTATATTGATGTCAATGTTGAACTTGCTCTGTGCAGGCTTGTGTCACGTACGCCATCCAGCAGTTGAACACGCTCGGCAACGTCTACTCTTATCTTGATGCCGGGCACGCCGGCTGGTTGGGATGGCCCGCCAATTTGCAGCCTGCCGCCAACCTTTTCACTTCGCTGTATAAGAGCGCAGGGTCGCCTAGTTTCGTTCGTGGCTTGGCCACCAATGTCGCCAACTTCAACTCGGTTCGTATTATTTGGTTTCACCCCAATTGTTCGCTTAAACATTCCAAAGCTCACCACGAACTCTCCCGACCCCATCACGGCAGGAAACCCCAACTATGACGAGCTCCTTTACATCAATGTACGTTCTACAAACTCTCACGCACCGCTGGCCACAATGTATTTTGTCAGGCTCTCATTCCCCAACTGACCGCCGCCGGATTCCCCGCCCATTTCATCGTCGACCAGGGACGCTCTGGTGTTCAGAACATCCGTCAGGCTTGGGGTGACTGGTATGTTGAAGGATACACCACAGTGTGCCATTTCTGACTCCACTCTTCAGGTGCAATGGTATGTTGATGGATACGCCGTGGTGTGCCGTTTCTGACACCACTCTTCCACCACTCTTCAGTCAAGGGAGCTGGTTTTGGTCTGCGTCCCACCTCTAACACTGGCTACACCGCCATCGACGCCATCGTCTGGGCCAAGCCTGGAGGCGAATGTGGTATGTATATTTTCTCGTGACATCTGTGTGCCCTAGCTAACTCAATTCAGATGGTACTTCAAACAGTTCGGCTCTGTGCCCCAGCTAACATTTTTTAAACCAATCGCAGGAACATCAAACTCTAGCGCAGCTAGGTTTGATTACCACTGCGCACTCAGGTGCGCCACCCTCCCTCTCTTACTTACGCGCGATGTTCACTTTTTCCAGTGACGCTGACCAGCCATCTCCGCAAGCCGGAAGCTGGTTCCAGGTGAGTTCATATCTCGGTTCTCCTTGACTGAAAACTCAACCGTGGACGTTAGGAATACTTCCAGACGCTCGTGACCGCTGCCAACCCACCTCTGTAAAAAACATCGATGCTGTACACCCTCATCTATATCCTGTACACGCGCACTGTGAATTAATATTCTCTCTTTCACCGCAATCGTTACTCGGAGGAGGAGGAGGAGGAGCACAATAATCGCTGTAAATTGAGTCCCGCCTTGGAAGGTTGGTTGGAAACCCAGGCGTTCAGCAAAATGGAGAGCAACTAAGGATATGGGATTGATGGGAACCGTGGGAAATCATCGATGGCATTTTACCAAATAACTCACCGGCATGGTTGTGGCGGTGTAGCCGAAGTTTACCCTCCGTTCTCTCACCACGAGGCAGTAGTGTGGTCGATAAAATTGCCAGCATGAAGCTAGGAAGATTATAAACAAACTATGGAGGAGACTTGGATCAGAGAAGTGCTTAGTGAATTATTCAATTTCAAACTCCATGAAAGCCAGTAGCATTGATGGGAGCATTGCCTCAACTTTTTGTCGCAAAATAACAAACGCAAAAGCATATGAGTCTCGGAAATACATTTCCAGTGATTACCACAACCGAGCGAGCACCCTAACAATTCCGTGTGGTCCTTCTCACTCCGGTCTTGGCAGACTCCGCACAATGGTTTTCCAGTCCTGAAATGATGAAAACATTGAAGGACTCAACATATCGGAAACAAGTCCTTACCTTGTGCGATAGCGTTCGAAAGTCCTCGACGTTGGCGATATGAAGCATGTATCGCCCAAGTTTGTCTAGTTCGCGATCCGCCTCCGCCGCGGGCGTGTTCGCACCTTTGAACGCAGATATCTTCAGCCCCTCCTTGGGGTTCAGTGCAAAGTTCCGGCTCTGGAAAGCTAGCATTAGTGCGGCCCAGCCAAAAATCAAGGACGCTCAAACCAGGTCGTCGACGTGAATCGTATTCGTGGCATTGCTGCGTGAGCATCAGAATTAATTGTCAGCCATCGAGAGCTATGTATCTGGAGACGAACTGCTGAGGAAAGTGGTTCCATATGATCTGCAGCGCCTTTACAGAGTGTGTCCAGGGCTTGCCGTCGCGCTCAGTGAACACTGTGAACATGGGCGTCTTGTCGAGCACTGGCCTACGATCAGCGATCATTATGCACCCTAGACTGGAAAGCACCGAAAGATATCTGAACTACGTTGAGAAGCAAGTTCGACGGGAATCAATCAAGTGTCCATACCTGGTAATTTCTTTGGGATCCGATCATTTCGAGCTCTACGAGTTTCGTCTCTGTTAACAGGACGATGAGCTTGACAAGTGGTGACGGTCAGACATTCCAGACAAACCTAACCAGATCCAACTGGTCTGGGACCTGTGCATAGTCATTCACCTGGAAACAGCTGATTTTACAGTGCAAGTACCATATGCATACTGGAGAAGGTTAATCGAGCTCGCTTGGCAGTTGGAAAAACCTACTATCGTAATATGGGTATATAGCTTCAAGAAATTCATGTAACCGCGGTCTAGCACATTCGCGGGCGGCAGACTTCCTGATGTCAATGGTTTCGTATCTAGGATTGCTGCGCGACAATTGAGGTAAGAGCTGGCGAGAAAAGCATCACGTACTGTAGTCAATATCAAGTACAAGTAGTTTCTTTCCTGGTCGCAGAGGATGGATAATGTTGATATTGAGCGCGGCAGTTGCCTCTTTCACCTTGCAAATGTTCAGTGGTTGATTTTACCTCTCACTCACAGTACCTTCCGGATATTTCGTTTATCGTTCCGGTACGCATCGCTAGCAGACGGATCCTCCGTAAAATCACGGTCCAGATCGTTCAGCACGTCGGGAAGGAATTCCAGCTCTAAAACAGTCTCAAAACATATAAATGGAGTTGTGTTGGAGGTCACCAACGCGATGGATCTGTGCCATTACTCAGTTAAGAGTCGCGCTGCCAATTAAAAAAGTACGGACCTTTGATTTCATCGCCCTCGGGCGTCCCAATTAACGTGAATTCTTGCCGGTGGTCAGGCGTTAAATCCGCACTATAAGCGGCTATGTCTGTAGGATGACGAGTACCCTGGACCGCAGCGCTCACATTCGCTCTTGATCCGGTGGCAACTTGTTCGTCTTAGTCAAGCCAAGGATTTTCTGGCGCTCAGGCGGTACTTTTGTCAACTTGTGTAAGGCGGCTTTGAAGTCGAATACCCTGCGCCACACGTCAATAAGCGCGGCAACGAGGCGCCGGGGGGTGAAACCTGTCGGATTCTGCGATGCTGAGGGTGAACGGCTTCCCCGCCCATGTGAATTGAAGATCGATCCAACGCTCTGGTGCGCCGTTCTCGGTGATCTGAGTCGCGAACCTAAATTGACCAGAACAAAAGGGGTCACTACCACTCACCTCCGTAGAGCTAGAAGCTTGGATCGTAGTTACTTCAGGAATTCGTGTAGATACCTCGCCATCCATAGTGGCAGAACTAATGGTAACAATTGTGCGGTGAGATTCAAAAGGGAGAGACGCGTTTGTCCGGTCAGACAGATGTGGCTATGCTTCGGTCCGCCACCCGGCACTGACTCTCGACGGAGGCTTTTTCTTTCTTTCCTTTTCGAGGTTCTTGTTGCTTCCTT